>CABHPR010157952.1:6441-25741 GCA_902168415.1 Peromyscus melanophrys | reverse complement strand
CTTTCATTTCGTTTCATTGTTCATTTAAAAAATATTCTAGTTTGTGTTCATGTGTGAGCGTGCACACATAGCATGCACACCTGCCGTGTTTTATTTGTGGAGGTCAGAGGTCAAATTTGAGGAGTCAGTTCTTGCCTTTCATCTTGTTGAGGAAGGGTGTGTCTTATTTCTGCCACAATTCAGGTTATTCGACTCACGATCTTTGGGATCTGTATCCATGCCTCATCTCACTGGGGCTGGGATAACATATATGTACCACCTCATCAAGGTTCTCTGCAGGTTCTAGAAAACGAACTCAGAACTCAGTGCACCAGGCCTGTGTAATAAGCACTTGCATCGTGGGCCATCTCCCTGGCCCTTTGTGTTCATATTTAACTGAAACAGAAAAACATAAAAGCTGTGCATATTCCTAGGGTGCAATATTATGTTTAATATGAGTACACATGATGCTTAAGTCAAATTGTACACATGTATCTCATGAAATAGAGAAAATGGGGGAACTTTGACTGGGGAGGGGTAGGAAGGGTAATAGAGAGGAAAGAAAGATAAATAATATTGAGGATGTTTGAAAAGGCCACGGGGGGAAACATTTTATAAACTTACTTAAAAATAAATTATATACATATATGTTTATACATATACATAGATTTAAATACATACCTAAATATAATGTAAACGATGTTATACCATTTGGAATGATGAGGCTCACTTTAAAAGCCATACACTATCTATCAACACCCCAGTGCCAGGCATGGGAATCTTTTGAATTGTTGGTCAAGGAATCCAAGCATTCCCAAACCAATATAGGCTATTGCTGTTGCCTTTGGTAGGATTCCAGACCTTGGGGACAAAATCTGTTGCTGAGGACCGAGCACACTTCGGACGTAGAGCTTAGAGGAATTGAACTGAATCTGACTTGGAAACCTCGTCCCTGAGAACTAGCTCTCATAGTACTGGATGATGCTATGCAAGCCGTCAAGGGTGAAAAAGCAACCAATAGTTGTGCCCAGCTGTAAAGCCAAAGAACCACAACAATGATTGGCCAGACAAGATATTCTCGAGGGTGCAATACTGGCACTTTTATCTTTGCGGTAACCAAAGCTGTCTAATTGGATTTAAGGTCCATTCAATCGAAGGGAACTCTAGCCTGGTATTACAACTTAGCCAGCTACTTGTGGCTGGAGAAGTCATACACCACAGAGGAGAATCAGCTGCTGCCATTTTCCTGAACCAATATAATCCCTAACTATATTTTAAAATACTTACCCTTATAACCACAGACAAGTGTAACTGTCACCCCTCCTCAAAGAAACTTCTTTCAGAAGCAGATGAAGATAATGAGAGAGATTCAAAAGTGGTCATTCTGGAGAGTACATGACCATAAGGTGCCCTGCTCCAATAGACACACTTACCCTGCGTCCTAAGGCTCAGGGAAACATCACAGATGAGGAGACAGAAACTCTGTAAGGGCCAGAGGATCACAATGCCTGCCTCTAGACAGCTTCATCTAGACATGACAAAGATACTGTATTCATGATATAAATATTAATTATTAATAATTAATAAATATTAACAATGTGCTTCCCTAAACAAGACCTTAATGACCACACTAGTTGACATGCTAGCATGGATGGGGGAAATTTCACAGTTTCACTTCTGGATGAAAAGCTACAGACTATCAATGGCTGTTTAGAGAGGAAGACTTAGATTTCTCCAGGGATGTGATCCAATAAGCCATACAATCCCAAATCGTCAGGGCTAAACACATATACCTATGAGCAACACTAAATGGACTCAGCAGGTTTCATATATCTGTGAATATATGTATATATAAAATATGTGATACATATATATCAATACGTATATGTAATGATAATAATTATAGCAGAAGAGGTCATGAATTTGAGTAGGAATAGGGAGCACAGGAGGATTTGAAAAGAGTAGAAGCCAG
The DNA here is from genome assembly GCA_902168415.1 of Peromyscus melanophrys. Taxonomy (NCBI): domain Eukaryota; kingdom Metazoa; phylum Chordata; class Mammalia; order Rodentia; family Cricetidae; genus Peromyscus; species Peromyscus melanophrys. The sequence goes on along the minus strand of CABHPR010157952.1, from coordinate 23,790 downwards.
GGATGAAAAAGATGGAAATATAGTACTCACGTATAAAAGTCTATTTTTTTAAACATTTAAATTTAAATTTTAAAAAAATCATAAAAGTTGTGCATATTGCTGAGGTCCAAATTCATGTTTGATAGGTGTACATATATGCTCTAGTCAGATTATGTATCTTTTTCTCCAGCTCCCTTAAGCATGCCATACTTTGGTACAATGTACAATCACTGTCCTGTGAGACAACACAGGTCACCTTATGCCTGACTGTGACACAGTGTCCCTGAAAACCCTTTCCCTGTCCTCCCTCTCTTCTGAATGTCTTGACTGTTGATAACCAACCATTCTACCTTCAACTTTGTTATGGTCCACTTTTGCATGTTTGGATACCATATGTGTGAGATCATGTGGTATTTGTCCTTCGACAACTAATTTAGTCTACAAAATATGACTTCCAGCTCCATGAATATTGTTGTGGTAGGATTTCATCTTTTTTTGTAGTCTACTGGGTATTTATACCCCATTTGCTTCATCTGTTTGTCAGCTGATAAGCACTTGCGGTGTTTCCACTTCTTGGCTATTTAGAATGATATTTTGTAGTGCTAATTAATAGTAATTAGAAACAGTGCTTTGAATAGTTGTGACGACCATGGGAATAAAGTTGTTCCTTCAACATATTTATCTCACGCCCTTTGCCTATTTCCTTCAGATAGATGCTCTGTATTTTAATTGCTGGATCATATGGCAATTCTAAGTTTTCGTGGAACTACTGTAACCTTTTCTATAATAACTGTGCTAATGTATCTCCCTTTAAATTAAAATATTGTGATGACTGAGCATAATGAGGAAGCTATATGAAGAAATGAGAGAAGATAAATGCTGTCCCTCTTGCCGCGGTTATCAAGCTGGCACTACAAAAGAAAGGTTTCTGAAAGGAATTAAAAGTGCTATACCACCAGACAAGCAAATGATAACAAAGCCACCCTGTAGATGTAATTCTGAACGGTCTTATTAGATAAGAAACACAAAGCCAAATGCAGAGTTAAAAAAGCCCAAGAGGTCAGAGCACTAGCGAATAGCCCTTAGCTTACCAGCCGCTGCCATCCTTCCCCTGAGAAAGAGACCTACTTACTTCCTGTGTGTCTGTCTTTTTATTGACTTTCTGTTCTGCCTTCTCATTGGTTGTAAACCCAACCACATGACCTCCTCATCACTGCCTGTCTATACAGACCTCCAGGTCTCTATGGTTGGTATTGAGATTAAAGGCGTGTGTCACCAAGCTGGCTGTGAGATTCTTCCTGTCATGTGATCAGATTAAGGGTGTGTGCTACCACTGCCAGACTTCTGCTAAATGGCTCACTATTAGCTCTGACCCCCAGGCAACTTTATCTATTAACATACAAATAAAATCACATTTCAGCACAAATAAAATATCACCATACCATCCAGGCATCTTGGTGATATGGAGACACTCTAACAGTCCAAATAAAGGTTCAGATGAGCCAGCACAGTCCCTAGAGCTGAAGTCTACTCCAGAACAAGCTCCCAAGGTTCTTCACCTCTGTGAAGGCTGAGATCAGTGAATCAGCAGAGACTGAAGCTAGAATGTGAAGCTAAAACAGACTGAAACAGAAACAAATAATTGCCTCCCTAACATCAAAGCACAGGCTGAAGCTCCAAAGTGCAGATGTAGGAGCTGCATCAAGCCAATGGAAAGTATAGCTGAGCTTATCGGTAAGGGTGGCCACACTAAGCAACAGATTATTTCAGTGCAAATGGGGCAGCCAGTCTCCTAATAAACAAATAGTATCTAGGCGGTCACAGAAAATGGATTCTGGGACTTAAACTTTAAAAGAAGAGAAAGACTGTTTTCCAAGACTATCTTTCAAGTTGAAACTAATGCTCATTTACCATTCTGAAAACCCTAACCTCTCTCCAAATGTTACAAAGTCTGCGTCTTTCCACTGTTAGGTGAACTGCAAAGGATGGGGATGATGGTGCATCAGATATAACACAATTTGCTGACTAGTTAAGCTGACTATTGCAGCTACTATTTAGAAAAATAGTTTTCTTGCCAGATTTCACTGCTCATTTTACAGTAATATATATGATCACCTGAGTTGTGAAGAAGTGAAATAAAACAGATTTGGGATATTACAAATGGAAAAAAAAAACCTTAAACACAATAACAGGAGTTGAGAAGAATAACTCCAATTTTGATAGAATTTCCACTGTGGAGAGGATGCTCTTGAAAAAGATGTCTGCTATGAAAGGAAGGGTCAATTGGTGGTATACATGATTGCTGTCTTATTTTAGGAAATGTTCAGAGCCTTCAAAACCTTTAGCAATCATCAATCCTGAAGTATCAGGTTTGAAGTCAATCAGCAGCCATCAATACTGAGGTCCAAGCTCAAGGCTCAGATGATAATTAGTGGTTTTATGAATGAAATATTTTAATTATGTTATATAAATCTTTAGATTTAATGATATTGTTCACTTAATAAGCTACTAAGGAACAGAATAAAGGAACTTCTTCTTAGATGTTAGAGAAATAAAAATTTAAGGCTTGTTTGATTGTGACCCTTGCTCTCTGTGACAGTCTGTGTGAAATCTACTACATTGCTTGTTTATATAACTTGAAACAATCGATAGAGAAAAAGTTAAATGTTTATTTGTCATACAGGATTTTGTGGTTTCTTTAAAAATTCAAAAAGTTCAGAACATTTTAGTCTTTAAGACTTGACTATTTTTGCCTTGTTATAAATAAGAAAGCCTGTGGTTTTGACATATTAGATAAACTGTAAAGAGACATTTTTCAAAGATAAGATTGCTAACACTCCCATAATCTGCCAATGGTTAAAGCTAGCGCTGTCCAGTGGTTGGACACACTTATATTACAGACTCCAACCATTGCCACAATGTAAAATGAGTAACTGTGGCATTACATAAAGAGTATATATGCTTAAAATTTTAAAGATTATTGCAAAGCTAGGGAGCTAGCTCAGTGGAAGAGTGCTTATCTACTGTGGATGAAGACCTGTTTTTGATTCCCATGTCACTTGAATGAATAAATGAATGAATGAGTACTTAGAAATATTACAAAAAAAGTACCTAAATGAACTCTTCCAACCAGTAACTTAAATGTTTGCTTTTATCTTACCAATAACTGTGGAATAACTGTGGGAAAATGTGAATAAAGAAACTCTTTGTACTAATTAGAGTTTTAAATGAAGCAAAATATACAATTCTTATAATATGTATTAATTTTTTGAGTGTATAAAATAATATATTGTGTTCTACTCAGTTATTTGATCAAGGAATATGCTGTGTAAGATATTGTCTGTATGTCTGTATGTGATACAATGAACAGTATTTTAATTTCCAATGGTCTATCCAAAATTGTTCTTATAGTTCTAAGTGACATATATCTATCTAAGATATCCATATCTAACTATCTATATCTATATATGTATCTATATCTATAGAAAGAGAGAGAAAGAGAGAGAGAGAGATTTGTAGAAACTATTGTGTCAAATGTTTAGGTGTGTCAGCATCCAACATTAGTATAAAACATATAGGCTGTAGAAGATATCTCTATAGGGCCTTCACAAATATAGGTTACTGCTAGATACATCTGTTAACATTTCACCATCACTTTTGACTTTGCAACTGAATTTAATGTCTCATGTATCTTGAGGTTCTAGAAAAAAATGTAAAAATCTAATAAAATATGTGGCATTTGCAATGTTTAAAAACACACAGATTTATTTTATAAAAACATGTGGGACTCCTAACAGGGGAAGACTCTTTTGCCTGTCCTTGGAACCCTTTTCCTCCTACTGGGTTTCCTCATCCAGCCTTGATATAAGGGTTTGTGCCTAGTCTTATTGCATCTTGTTATGCTGTGTTTGATTGACATTGCTTCGAGGGCTGCTCTTTTCTGAAAGGAAACAGAGGAGCCATGGATCTGAGGGAGAGGAGAGGTGCAAGAGGACTTGGGAGAGGTAGAGGGAGAAGATGCTGTAGTCGGGGCATATTGTATGAAAGAAAAATAAATAAAAAAGAAAAAACAACATGCCTTTTCATCTATCAATATAAACACACTTAAGTGACTTTGAGTGTGACCAACTAATGTCTATATTTTTGTTTGTTAATAAACATAAGACTATATAAGCACATCAAACTAATAAACTGTAATTAATCCAGTTTGTTGGTTAAAGGGAGACCTTGCCTTGGAGGAGGTGTGTAGCTAGAGTTTTCCTACCTGGCCCACAGTCAGGACAAATCTCTCTCACCCGCCAGTCCCACAGCCGCTCAGACCCAACCAAGTAAACACAGAGACTTATATTGCTTACAAACTGTATGGCCGTGGCAGGCTTCTTGCTAACTGTCCTTATATCTTAAATTAATCCATTTCTATAAATCTATACCTTGCCACATGGCTTGTGGCTTACCAGCATCTTCACATGCTGTTTGTCATGGTGGCGGCTGGCAGTGTCTCCTCAGCCTTCCACTTCCCAGAATTCTCTCCTCCTTGTCCCGCCTATACTTCTTCCTGCCTGACCACTGGCCAATCAGTGTTTTATTCATTGACCAATAAGCAACATGTTTGACATACAGACCATCCCACAGCAGGGAATGGGGGGTGGATTGGGGGGGAAGGCTGGCAGGTGGGAGGAGGGAGGACAGGAGAATCCATGGCTGATATGTAAAATTAAATTAATTATAAAATAAAAATATTTAAAAAAACACAAGAAGACCTGAACTGTTCTTATGCAGGTGCAGTACAGGTTGAAGGAGCTGAAGGGGCTAGATGTATTGGCTTATTCCCTTCTTCCTGTTTCTATGAGTCATAAGAGGAATTTGAATCCTACTCAGATGTTAATGATGACATCACATATTGTTTATTATAGATCGTAGTTTACATCACATTAAGTCAATGAAATATGAACACCATGCTAAAGCTATTTTCATGAAAACTAAAATCAAAGCATTGAAAGCAAAAATATGAAGATAATTTGGTACATAAATCAATGTTAGATTCAACATGCTTAGGCAATTGCAAAATATAAAAGAAAATGTGATAAAAACATCTTAAATGAGTCTCTATCTGGAGGGTTCTCAGAGTGTCTTTAATTGTTTGGTCATTGATAATAGTCTTATAACCATAGATGGTAGTCAATCCTTGTAGTTTGTATATACTATCTATGTATATTCTAATTATTTTGCCAGTACCTTAAAGATTCTCTCATACATTAAATGATTATTAATGAACATACATCTCTTATAGTTTGAATATATCATATATTGTGTTTCTCACCTTAATGTATAGTTTTTAAAATAATTTACAAACTACCACTTCTGAACATTTGTTCATAAAGACTATTTAAATTCCTGGGGAATTATGTATATAGTAAATAACACAGGGAACAGAAGCTTTGAAAAAAAAATTTTTTCAGGAGAGGTGTAGTAACCATGGTGATGCAGACAATAAATAGAAAAGTAAAATAAAAATATGAAACACCAACCTAAGGTAGCAATTACCATGAAGAGACTATAAAGTAGTAAATGGATAGAAAACCACAGTGAAACTATGCTGAGAGGAAGTGTCTTTAAAGGAAACAAATTCAAACATAATCATAAATAGTAAGTATTATGAGTTAAAACAAGGTAAGTCTGGTCAGAAGGAAGTTTAGACACAACAGAGAAGAGGCTGAAGGCCAGTGTGAGTACACATCCATGAACAGCAGGGAGAGTAGTGAAGTTAAACCTGGAGAGGTAGGTGGTCAGTTCAGATGCAGCTTTTTCGATAATGACAGGGTTTTTTTTTTTTTTTTTTTATAAGTGTTTGGATTCAGTTCAAGTGTGATGAAAATTCACCAGTGAGTTTTAAGTGAATCTTCAAGAAAATCTGCCTTACACTTTAAAATGATGAATCAGGATAAAACACAATCGGTGAGAGGAACACAAGAGAGGAACACTTTAGCATCTCAAAGAATAGAGCACGGTCGTGTGGGAGGTGGTCATCTGAGGTTTTATTGCTTGTCCCTGCTTTGGTAAATATGGCACTCCACTGGTCAGTGGCTTGTTTTAATGCAACAGAAGAAGATGAGTCAAGGATGGGAGAAACGAGTCTACAGTTAAGGCCATTTGCTGTTCTTACAGAGGACCCGAGTTTGTTCCTAGCAATCACATCTAGTGGCTCACAACTGCCTATCGCTTCAACTGCGTATAATCAGATACTTTTTTCTCGCCTGAGGGCATGTGTGCTCATAAGCACACACACACACACACACACACACACACACACACACACACACACACACACACAAATTAAAATAAATCTTAAAACAAATTAAAAAATCTAAAAATGGAAAAAAATAACAACTTAGCCTCACTAATTGGGAACACAGAGAGAAGGAGCAGTTTGGGGGACCAGGCAGATGGCAGTCGAGTGACCATTTTGAGAGTTATGAAACTAATACTATATTTAGGTAAAGATCTCAGGTAGATAGTTGTACATATAACTCAAGAGCACAGTGGATAGATAGTGCCTGGAGATACCAAATAACTACCATCAGGATTTAGACCCATGAAAGCCACAGGTATGGATGAGCTCATCTAGAGAGAGAGCAAGGCCAGGAAAGAAGAAATACATGGAATTATGCTTTTTATATCAGCTTTACCTGGGAAGGAAAGAAAAGCATGCTCATACCTCAGAAAGAAGGCTAAGAAGTAGCTAAGAGAATGAGACCCAAGCCACTCACACTGGAATAGGAAGATAAAAGGGAATTGTTTGGGGAAAGAGAATGGAATTAGTAATCTGGATGATGTGGAAAGGGGAAGTTTATTTTGACTTGATAGAAGAGAGCTCTTCTAGTGACTGTTGGGACAAAGCCTACTTGGTGATCTTTGGATGTCACGACAAGACAAAGCATTCTACAGTAGACAGGAACAGATACAGATGCTCACAGCTAGACAGTGTACAGAGAAAGAGAGACCTTAGAACACTCAGTTCTAAATGGGATGTTTCCATCAAATCTTTTCCTTCAGGGCTCACGGAACCACAAGGAAGAGAGGCAGAAAGACTGTAAGACCCAGAGGGGTTGGAAGACACCGAGAAAATAAGGTCTTCTAAACACAGCAGGACCAATGCACACATATACTCAGAGACTGCTGCAAGTATGCGCATGGTCTGCACAGGTATCTAAGTCAGATGCAGGTGTGAGGGAGAAGAGGTGCTAGACAGAAGGTGGATGATCAGGGAAGTCTAATCCCTAAGGAAGAAGTAGATGTGTGATACAAACTCAGTAGGGAGAACTGACTTTAGGAGAACAAACTCTGACTTTGATATGAAAGGAGGAAATGAATCCAAATGCAGTTGGGTATGTTGTTAATGGTGGAGTGAGTCCATTCTCACCTGACAATTTCATAGTTTAAACCACTACCCTGGGGGTGAGTTCAGTTCCCCAGTCTGGCCCCAACTTCTATCTAATATTGGAAAAAAACATCTAATACCTCTGTAAAAGTGGTTCTCAGCTTGTTGGTTGTGACCCTTTGGGGGATTGAATGACCCTTTCACATGGATCACAAAACAGATATCCTGCATATCAGAAATTTATACTATGATTCCTAACAGTAGCAAAATTACAGGTAAGAAGTAGCAATAGAAGTAATTTTATGGTTGGGGGTCACCACAACATGGAGAACTGTATTAGAGGGTTAAAGCATTAGAAAGGCTGAGAGCAAAGGTTCTATGACTTTACTTTTTCATAAGCAAAACACAGAATTGTGTCATAAGGTTGTTGTGAGGACTCACTGAATTAATAGATGTAACACACATAGATGATAATGTGCTGTTACTTACTTTGACCCACCCTGCAGCCTAGATCACCTTCCAAGGTTGCTATAGGAACTGACTGGGTTGATAGATTCATCACACTTAAGTCAGTATCTCACATTGTCTGAGGTGAGCTAGCAGTTGAGATTGAGGAAAGCTTCAAACATTGTTCGGCTGGTAACTTGTTGAGATATAATTCATTTAAAAAGTGATTCATTTGAAAGCCTGGATAGTTTTTGCATGATCACTTAAAAATAACCCTCTTGATAATCACATCATGATTCCACCCAAAATATAAACAAATAGAACATAAACACATGAAAAAATGTTCAAAATCATTGGTCATTACGGAAATGCCCATTAAAATTACCATTTACTAACTGAAAGTGGGATATCATACATTCAGAAATTTTACTTTGCAGTTTTTCCACTTCTCTTCTTTTTTATTTTTATTTTTGTTTGTTTGTTTCTAGACAGCATCTTACATTGTCCAGACTGGCCCTCAAAGCTGGATTTGAACTACTGATACTCCAGACCCCACCTCATGTGTGCTGGAACTACATGTAAATGCTGTCATGCCTGATTTCTGGGAGGCACTTATTTCAAAAGTGAAGCCTTGTTTCCTTGGAGAATGTATTTGTGAATATTCATAGTACCTTTATTTATAATACTCCCAACCTGAAAATTATCTAAATGCAACAAGTGCTATTAACTTCTCATTCATGGTGAGGGGCCAGTCTCCACATTTATTTACCTCAGGGACTCTCAAGGAATAAGGGATGAGAGACTTAGTTAGAAATAAAGAGGGGAGAGAAACAGAGAGAAACACAGGATAGCCTTGAGTGGGCCTGGATCCTTATCCACCGGCCCAGAACTTCATTCCAAAGGTCTGTTTATAACAATGCCAAGAGTTGGAGCAAAAGACCTCCCCCTTGCTAGTTACAGTCACCTGCCCCAGGAGTTGATGGGCGGCAGTGGAACTTCATTCCTTCACCTAGGCTGCCACAAGACAGATGAGAAATGGGGGCAGTTCTCCTATGTTCACATCTCCGGGGCTGGCTCACCTACACCTCAACTAACAGGATTGACTCTATTGTGCTACCCTGGTGAGGTGCAGGTGGGAGAGCTGGCTCTGTGGTCAGAAGAGCCAGAGAGCCACCCCTGACCCCTACCAGCTGCAACACTCGGGAGAGCAGACCCTGCACCTTGCCAGGGCAGCACAATAGAGCCAACACTGTTAGAGCAGGTGTGGGAGAGCCAACCCTGAAATGATGGCCATGGGAGAGCTGTCCTCATTTCCCATTTTGCAGACCAACCCTACAGCTGCCTAGGCCCAGACCCAGGGTTAGACTTGGCCTGGCCCCAATATCCACCCCATCTATGATCTGCTGGAGCACATGGAGGGACCTGACCCACAGACCCAAAGCTGCAGGATCTCTACAACACAGGGCACTAGTGGGGTGTCCAGGAAGAGTCCTAGTGGGGACCCAACATTGAATGTGTAGTAGATACCAGGAGCCTCGAACCAAACCAATGACTTTACACAATGAGCACTTGCAAGTAGAAATGAGTGGACAAAGGGGTAAAAGGTATGACTTGTTGGGTTGCACTACAGCTTACAATGACGAAGTTTTAATATTTTCCATCTTTTTATTTATTTATTTATTTATTTTTTGGTTTTTCGAGACAGGGTTTCTCTGTGTAGCTTTGCGCCTTTCCTGGAGCTCACTTGGTAGCCCAGGCTGGCCTCGAACTCACAGAGATCCGCCTGCCTCTGCCTCCCGAGTGCTGGGATTAAAGGCGTGCGCCACCAACGCCCGGCCCATCTTTTTATTTTTTACATTTTCTTTTCTTCTTTTTTTTTTTGAATTTTGTTTTATTAGGGGGTGCAGGGACAGAGGTCAGATGCAAAGGGGAATGAATGGGGCCAAAATACATGTGAAAGACACATACAATAAATTTTAAAAATTAAAAAAAGATTAAACCAAGCTATGAGTACAGAATGGTCTGTGTCTAACCTGTGAGACAGGAATGAGCTCTGTTGGTTGTGTTAATTTTAATATTCTCTTTTTATAATTTAGCTAATATCTGTCACATGTTCAGTTTGGGGGAAGTTTATGGAAGGATGAACAAGGCTCCCCTATATACTTCTTTGCAATCTGATGGATCTTTACATCTTTCAAAATGAAAGGCTTTTAAAAGTGGGTAAAGCAAAATATAGGCTTGCTCCTATCAAATATACACTCAATACAGTTTACATGCACATGTATATTAATGTTACCACCATCAAAATTAAAATATTGAACAATGCTATCATCCCATGGGTTTTCTTTTCTTCTGTTTTAGTTACTGCCTACTCACTCAGGTTTTTGTTACCTCAGTGATGCATTATTATTGATAAGTTTTTCCTTCACATTAGAACTGTACGTCAATGAGATCATATGGTCCAAACTTTTTTACATCAGACTCTGGGGAAATCACTATATAATAACCACACAGTTTAACTTTATTATTGACAGACATTTCAATTTCTTTCTAGTCTTTGGACATTTAAAGTAAGATAATTATGCTAAGATTGCAGATAAACATGCATTTCGCTGAGCGAGACAAACATACACGTTCTTGGGAATGTGACTAGAAATGGGATTTGTTTTCTGGGTCTTCTAAACTGAGAATGATCCAGTTACTTTTCAACTCACCTAGCACATGAAGCCTATAATCTTCTTAACCCCCATGCTCTATGTAGGATCAGGGAACAGTTATAAAAATAAATATAGAAGAGAATAGAACATGAGTTTAGTTGGAAGTTACAGTAGACTTTTTTGACAAAAGTAAATGCATACTTGAAATTCCATGTCCTAATTTTCTGGGAAGATTAGTGGTCTCTGTCGCATAATTCTCTTCCAAAGAAGTTACCTACTCGGTCCTGGTGCAGATTGTGGGATTTTTTTAGAGGTTTCGCAAAAGCAAACAGGAAAGATTAAATTCCTCTGAAGCACTGAACCCTTTGCAGATAGACAGTTTGGAGACGTTACCAACAGAAGAGCCGGTGGCTGCTTGAAACTGCTGGTCATTCTCAGGATACCACATATTTCTTAATCATTTCTTTTTCAGAGCCTCAGTATCACCTTTGGATCCTTTTTTAGGCAATTTCATTCATGCTTTGCAAAATTTGCAAGTTTATTGGATCTATAAGAAACTGTTTTAGCTGAAGATAAAATGGCAGGGACACGTGGCTGGTTCATATTTCCCAGTTTGCTTTTATGTTGCATGTACATTTTACCAGGGGAAGCCATCGCTTGGTATTCGCTGTAGAGCTTCATCTAGTTTCGAGTTTAACATATTCTACCACACACCTTTATCTTCTCTTTCAAAGCCTATAGAGACATAAAAGGAGAAAGGGCTTTTAAGTTTCATTCTGGATTCCATTCCTTGTATGTTTGTTAGCTTTGCCATAGGCAGCCCCTCTAATGGGTGCTCCACACTTTTCATATTCTTACCAGGAATCAAGATGCCTGAATAATGTTTCCTTTCTCAACAAAATAAATGCCAGTACAGTGCCAATGTTAGTTCTGGGTTTCATAGGAGGCCATCGGGTATTTTATTTCCATCACCATCTGGTGTTTATTCATCTTTTCACTGATGAACCTGTTAATAGATTATTTGTGCGTGTATAGGTGTTGATAGTTCTTACCTTCAAAACATTTCATTATTTTGGTGTCTGGGCTGCTTTATAACATTAGAAAATCTTCAGGTGAATTCTGACTGATCCTTTAGCTGTAACGATTTGAACTTGCTATACTAAGATTTTCCTAGGTTGTCTCAGTTGAAGCAATTTTAAGATTCATACTGTGTTGTTCATTGAATTTTTCCTGAAGTACTATAAAAATAATTATACATTGTTCCTAAGAGGGCTACTATCTCCTGGGCCTGTATTTCATGGTAACTTGGATACAGAAATGATTTCTAAAGCTAGAACAAATTTATCCAGGTGTAGGACAGTCTTAAAACTCTTTGTGGTTTGGAAACTACACTTTGTAAATGACTTGTTTTTGTAATAGCAAAGCTTAAATTGAATCAACCACAAGCAGCCCACCAACCAGCTTGGGAAGTAAGGACTGTGGATGAGTTAGGACAGAGCAAATGAAGCGACTGTGTTACCAGTCAAATCTTGTGGTTCTTGTGCTTTTGTGCTCTTCTGTCACGCCTCTTCTCTGTTCCTGGAGCCCTTTCCAAATCTCTTCTTTGGATAGGTGCCTATTGCAGAAGTCATCATTTCCTTACCTAAATTTGTGTAAAATAGAATTGATATGGCTCAGCTTATCTTTGTAACAGCTACAAACGCATGTGTATGTTTCACATAAACACTTCAGAGGACATAGAAGTCTTCAGAAAAAGAATACATTTTAAAAATAGTGTTTTTCCAGCTATTCACAGTTCAAACTTACAAACTTTAGGGTGGTTGTTCCCAATTTTCCCTTTCCTAGACCATATTTAAATCTAGAGGAAAAAAAAAAAAACATTCTAACTTCTGGTCTCCTTGGCATACATGCACCGAATCAGTATGTTCACTACAGATACAACACAGACATGTAATTTACAATGATTTTGCCATCTGATCTTTAGAAAAGAATGAAGAATTGCTTCATTATTTCTCTACCCATACTGGAAAGGAAGAAATTAGGAGTTGCTTATTTTAACATGAAATGCCAATACTGTCACAGGTGCTGTGTGATCAGTCTCACTTACATGACCCTGACATCCTGGAAAATCTCCATGACACGCTTCCTTCAGCTCTCTCTTGGTCGGGGGCCTGGGCATGCTGGAACGCCCAGCTGTGCTGGGATCTCTGACCCCTTTTATGCAGCACCTCACCAGGAAGGAGCTCCAGGGCTGACAGCAACTCAGGCCACAGGGGACGTACCTAATTAGGTTTCTAGTCTCAGTCCATTTTCAGACACTAGGGCTGAAAGTTCTGATAAAAAGCACCAGTTTTCCTTTTTGATGCTGAGTTCAGAAAGGGAACCTGAATCTCTACAAGAGAAGACTGTAAAATATGAATTAAATTGTCACTAGGGATGAGGCCAAATAAAATACACACTGTTATTTCGGATAACTAGGTAGTTAGGTGACAGATATATAGATAAATAGATAATCACAGAGCATTCGGAGATGTCATACTCTAGACTTGTAAAATCTGTTGCCATTTTATTTCCCTTAAATTAATAAAAACATTAAAGTTTTGAGAACTTGTGTTCATAATTTTGGAATCATTTAAAAATCTCTATTATTTTAAATGTGAGCAATAATAAAGATGGATGTTACTTTGTTTGCAACATTGAACAATTAAGAAAACCATTATCCATTGCTCCTACCTGCAAAAGCAGAGCCATTCTGTCCCCATGTTCTCCATGATAGTGTCTCATAATCTTTAATAACTACTCAACTAATCATCAGAATTGCACATACTTTCTTTAGGGCATTTCCTAATGTTTACATATCATATTAAGACCTAAAATGATAAAATTTAGCCAATTTCTCCAAGGACATAATGACTGTTCTACATCTGATAACAAATTGAAAAGTCTATTGAACATATATGAGCTGTAATACAATAATATGATATATTCTGGGTTTTAGGGATATACGTTTTCTTTAAAAAACAAAAACCCATTGGGGAAATATTTGGCTCAAATCCACTCAAATCCATCACATCTGTAGTTAATGTAGCTTCAAAACAAAGGCAGAAGATACAGGCATCCACCACGCCATAGGTAAATGTGCCACTGTACCAGGATTGCATTCGTTCCTTGGGAAACCCCAAGGTTTCGTGGGAACGGGGTACCAGAGCCAACACCTGTTTTTATCAAACATCAGTGGCTCAGGCCTAATTATTAACATTCTTTTCTTTGATCCAATTTTACTTCTCTTCTGTGTTCTTCACTCTAACTTATTATTTTAGCTAAACGTCCAATCAGTTATTTTACAAAGACTCACTGGACCTCTTTTTTCTTTCTTTTAAGAGTTTTATCTATTTTTATTTTATGAGTGTTTTGCCTGCCCTGCATGTATGTATGCATACCACATATGTGCCTGAGAAGGCCAGAAGAAGGTGTCAGATCTCCTGGAAATGAAGCTACAGACAGTTGTGAGCTGCCATGTGGCTGCTGGGTCTTCTGCAGGAACAGCCAGTGCTCTGAACAGAGGGCCTATCTCTCCATCTGGAGAACCACTATATCTCTTATTTATGAGCACACATTTTTTCTTCTTTGGTTTAGACAATAAGCCTTTTTCCTTTTCCTTTTTTATTCTTCATCTTTGGTGACCCATTCACCACCCACTAGTATCCTGTTGATATATCCCGTGAAATGCAAACTCATCATCAAATGCAAATGCAATATTTATGCTCATATGTAAGAAGAAAACTAAAATTTAAAGCAAATATCACTACTTGTAAGTGGAAGAAATGTAAAAGCAAAAAAAAAAAAACTTCTTTATTTGGATGTTAATGAATTCTCATACCTTTTAGTCTAGCTCAGAGTTGAAACATGGCTGATTCCCCCACAGAAGTGGGTTTTACACCCCTCAAGCATGTCCAAGCTTTGGCCCAATGCCCACATGAAGCGATCAATGTGGCGCAACACAAAATTAAAAACAAAAATAGAAGATTTTTCTTTTGTCACTGCATCGTGTGGTTATCTAGTGTAAACTTTGTTGTACAACGCCATGTTGCCAAAGGTTGGATACAACTGCAAAGGACAGGAAATAACTCTAGCTAGGCACAAAGTTACCAACCTCTCCTCATCACCGCAGTTATAGAAAGAGTTCAGACTAGAATCTTTGAAAATCGGATACATTGCCTTCTCTCACCCCTGATTACATTCCAAAAATATCATGGAAATGATTAAGTTAAGGGCAGGTAGAGTCCTTTTTATTCTGCATGCATGAAAGCACAATTTCTTTCTGTTTATTTCTAAAATGTTTTTCCTTTTTCTCTTCGGATTTCACATCACTGGGTCTCAGAAAGGTTAAATAACTTCAAGTACTTTTTGCAAATTGACAAATAAATAAACACATGAAAATTATGTTAGCCACAGAAATGTCTATTTGTTTAGAGCTGATTAAAGAATCGGAAATTTTATTCAAGGCCTCTGGACTCTTCCAATTTGTGCTTGCCTGAAGCAATACAGATTTAACCTCTTTTCTTTCTTTTTCTTTCTTTCTTTCTTTCTTTCTTTCTTTCTTTCTTTCTTTCTTTCTTTCTTTCTTTCTTTCTTTCTTTTGTAAGTTAATTTTTTTTTAACTCAGTGATCTGGAATAGCATGCCCTTTTCAGATGGGGCTGATAGTCTAGGCTAGCTGGGTGAAAAGATCTAGTTTCCATGACCCTCCTTGTCCAAGGCTTCCTTGGCCTTTGTCGTTCCAGAGGTTGCCATCAGAGATGTGACAGGGATTGCCACAACCATTCTAGACCGTCAACATATTGTAGGCTGCTCTTTACTAACACTTTTTAGCAATACGTTAATGACAAGGAGCCTACTAATGAGTTTCCCAACTTCTTTTGGGATAAGCTTCTTTGCATCTAGTGAAGTAAAGAGGAAGCATCTAATACTCAGTAAATTCTCCCCACAGTTTTGAGGCATGGAGATGGGTGAAGCGAAGACCATGAAAACCCTGGCTCAGACTCCTTGTTGAGCGTTACTACTGGAAGTAGGATAGATGCAAGGCATACATTACTGACATATTTATATAAGAGATTAGCAACTAGATTTGACTGCAAGAGTTATGAAGTGCCAATTGTACAGTTCAGGATGATGTGTTTCTCTCCTGATGGTGTAGTGGTACTGCTTCTTTAGTTCAACTCTGTCCTGAATTTAACTCAGTTACACAAATCTAATATTTCTTAAAAATAAGATATAAATCTAATGTACATTTTAAATATACCATACTTTCCCCTATTATTAGAGTTCTCATTATGGGAATTAGTAGAATTATAAAGGCATAATTTATGCACTTAAGTATATATATTTTACTAAACACATCATGTCAAAACTGCACAGATTCACAAACAGTGGTCACTTCTACCTGCCCCGGGGAAGGATTTCATGAAAATGCCTATGGGACATTTTTATTTTTCTAAATAAAAGCAGTATGTTAAAGAAGAAGTAGCTAAACTAATGCTTTTATAATGGCCTTTATAAATATATTATTTAAGGTTAAGTGTGACCTATAGATGATTCACATAAGTAATAAAAAAAAGAAGTCCATGAAGGTAAGCCTCACTAGGAAAATATCAGTTATGCAAATGACATATTTTTTATTCTTTGTCTACATCTTCCATTCTTCAGATTGACTCTATACTCCCCCAAACACCTGCTTTTCACACTGAAAGAAACTCTTCATGTTACTCTCCTCTGTTCTAGATGTCCCCTTTCCAGTAATAAAACCCAAGTCTGCACTTCCAGCTTCTGGGGATAGTCAGATGAAAACCATTCAGTCACACGTATTAGTTCTGCATGCCCTGACCTGAAATCCTGGAAGCAACCTTCAATGATTGCTGGCACATTAATGCTAATAGCTCTCCTGTGTCCCCATAACAAACACATTCCAAACTCAGCAGTTTAATTCAATAAAGCTTATTTTCTCTTTCTAATGTACTCTAGGAACATAGGACAGCTCTGCTGGATATCACTCTACCATTGAAACATATGGTCTTGAAGTTTTTCAGTTAGGAACGAGAACACCAAGAGAAGTACTACTGTGAACTTCTTTCTCCTTGCTATGACACTTCTCTTTGGCTCAGATGAACCCTGATAGATGCAGGAATTCCCAAGAAATGTACAGAACAAGATAGATATTTGTTAAGCATTGTCTTCTAGACATGATTAGCTGAACTCCATTTACTCAATGTCTGCTTCAAATTTTTATTACCTAAAAGGCCTTAAATAAAATTTTGCTCTTTCTTTTTCTCTGTAGATTCTCCATTCCTTCTTCAATGAGAAATCTTGGTTTTCTGTCTACATTCTAATTCCATTTATTCCTTAATTCTTTTTTTTTTGCACATTTATGTCCACTAATCTTTCTTCACTAAGATCATACTTCCTAGACTGCCCAGGTATTCTCAGGATGCAACTTGCCATCCATAGTAGCTATGAATATGGTCCAAAACATTTGTAGATAATACCATTTCACAATGTAGAAAGGTTGGACATTGGACTAGAAAGGCACTTTTAGTAAAATGCTTGCCACATAAGGGTGAGGACTTGAGTTTGGATCTTCAGCATCCATGTAAAAAGCTGCATGTAGCCACATGTGTTTGTAATCCCAGTGCTGGAGAGTTAGACATAGGTAGATATTTAGAGCTCACTAGTCAGCCAATTTAGCCAAATTGGTGAGCTCCAGGTTCAATGAGAGTTCCTGTCTCAAAAAATAAGGAAGAGAGAGATTAAGGAAGACATCTAATGTCAGTCAAGCTCTTCTCTCTACACACACACACACACACACACACACACACACACACACACACACACA
>CABHPR010157951.1:0-24865 GCA_902168415.1 Peromyscus melanophrys | reverse complement strand
GTTTATTGGGAGAACCCAGAAAGTGACAGCTTGCTTTCTGGACTCTGAAGTCATCTATGTGAGGTGACTATGAAACCCTTACTTAAAACCTTTTGAGTTTCCTGAGGGGTACATTAAGGTCGAGATAGAGTGAGGTTGAGAATTAAGGCAACCTAGAGTGGAAACCAAGCTGCCTGTTGAACACGATGATTTCTCAGAAGTTACCCTGAGAAATACCAGTGTGGTCCTTTTGCTGGGTCTTGAAATGCGTAATGGCCACCTGAGTTGAAATCCTGATGGTTTCTCATAGGTACAAAATCTCAGGGGAACATTTTGTTTGTTTTTATTTTTGTTTTAATTTTAAGTACATGAATACTGTATTTACATAATTTTCACTCCTCCTTTTCTTTCTCTAACTCCTCCCACATCCCCTTTGACGCCTTCTCAAACTCATGACATTTTTGATTATTATTATTACATATATGCATATACATAATACATGTATGTGTATAAGTACACAACCTACCGAGCTCATTTAGTGTTACTGGTATGTACATGTATTTGGGGTGGACCACTCAGGATTTGATAATCTGTCAGAGAGCTCATCCCTAGACAAAACTGGTTCTCCCTCTCTCACAGCCATTGCCTAAGTCTCTTCACTGAGGGGTGGGACCTTTGAAATTTTCACATCCACATCGCCATGCCAATTGGTGTTGCCATTACGTAGGTATTGTTCAGGCAACCATATTGTTTTTCATGGACACAGCTTCTCTATCATGTATAGAAGATGTTATCTATCAGTAATAATCCTGGTCCTCTGCTTGTTCAGTCTTTCTGCTCAGGGACATGTTTAAAACAGGGTAATGGGCAATGAGGAGGAGCTTCTCTCCCCAGGTGGCTTCATGCATGTGAGTCACATGGAATGCATACATTTGTGTAAAGGTTAAGACTCATTCCTAGTGAGGGTGAACAGTTCTACTTTGAGGGCTGCTGCTGCTGAGGAATTACTGAGGAGGGGCCCAGATCCTAATAACTCTGTGAAGCTCACTGCTGCATACTCAGAAATGCTGTGTCCTGCCACCATGTCCATACTTCCATCTGCGAAATGGGTTGGGAAAGTAGGGCATCCTGCAGGTCTGGTCTAGCACTGCAGGTAAAGTCAATTGTTTACACACCAATGCCATAGAGAGGCCTTGGGGTTAGGATCTTGCAGTAAGGTAGCAGCATGTAAAGCGTGACAGGGTTTTATGAGGTGCTCTAAATGTGTAAGAGAAGCATCTGATCCCTGTTGAGACTGGTTCACTCTTGAGTGGAGAGTTTTAAGGTAGGGATGTAAGCTATCACCTCTATCTCAGGGTTCATTTAGATACCCCCTCAATCAAACAGCCACATCTGCCAGCGTCCAGATGGAAGCAAGGCAGCCTTGTGACACCAGGTCTAATGAGTTGGAAACATAAGCAATTGGGTGCTGGAAGGACTCCCAAAGTCTGGTTGTAACTCCCAGGGCTGCTTCTTTTGCCCATGTACATAGAGAGAGAAGGGTCTAGCAAGATTAGTGTCTGCTTTAGAGACCATTCCGTCTCATGGATCCAGTCTAATAGCTCTTTCTCTGGTCCTCTTAAGGCCTCATAGAGCGATCTACCAATAAAGACTGGGGGCGGTCTAAATTCTGCATAACTTTGCCATGCTCAGGAAGGGCCATCATTGTTTTGAGATATGGGGCACCACAGTTAAAATGGCACCCTTGCAGTCACTGGAAAGACTCCTTGAACCTTGGGGTAATATAAGTCCCAGGAACTAGATCTTTTGGGGGGAAATTTGAGTATTTGAGGGATATATGAAGCTATTTTGAAAGTTTTTGAAAAATTAAAGTACTATTTTGCTCCAAAGTGAGTTTGTTTAGGCTGTAAACTAATACTGAAGGGAGGGTAGGTTTCAGAATGGGGACCATCCAGAAAGCCCTGATGTAAGACAATCCAATAAGCTTCTGGGTAACCTAGGTGAAAGAGTCCATCTCTTAAAGGTGACTAGGAACTGAGAGTCTGGATACATGAAAATACAAAAAAAGCACCTTTGAAATCCAACATTGTAAACCAAGAAGTGCTGGAGAGTATCTGTTCTAAGAAGATTTAAGGATTAGAATTTATGGGATGGTTAAGGACCATAGCGTCACATGATTCACAGGTGCCGTATCATCCCATAGGATCCATCTGACGTGTTACTGCTACAAGAGTGATATTTCATAGAGGGTTCCACGGGGAGTCAGTCACTTATCAACCAAAGTCTATAGAGCCGTTCATGCCTCAGGCTTTATGGCAGTGGTTCTCAACCTTCCTAATGCTGTGACCCTTTAATATAGTTCCTCATGTTGTGGTGACCCCCTCATGACAAAATTATTTAGTTGCTACTTCATAACTGTAATTTTGTTACCATAGTGAATTGTAATGTTAATATCTGATATGCAGGACATCTGATTTGCAACCCTAATGGGGTTATGACCCACGGGTTAAGAAAGGATGACCCCATCTTAGACTACTGGCAATAGTTGAGAGGGTGCCTAAACTGGCCTACTCCGGTGATCAGATGGCTGAATACCATAACTGTCGTCATAGAGCCCTCATCAAGTGACTGATGGAAGCAGATGCAGAGATCCATAGTCGGGTGCCAGGCCAAGCTCCAGGAGTCCAATCAATGAGAGAGAGGAGGGATTCTATGAGCAAGGGACATCAAGATCATGATGGGAAAATGTACAGAGACTTCCAGCCAAACTAGTGGAAACACATGAACTGTGACCAATAGCTGAGAAGCCCCCATGGTACTGGACTAGGCCCTCTGGATAGGAGAGACAGTTGTTTAGCTTGAACTGTTTAGGGGGCCCCCAGGCAGTGGATAGGGACCTGTCCCTAGTGCATGAGCTGGCTTTTTGGAGCCTAGTGCCTATGGTGAGACACTTTGCTCAGCCTTGGTGCAGGGAGGAGGGGCTTGGACCTGCCTCAACTGAATGTACCAGGCTCTGCTGACTCTCCATGGAGACCTTGCCTTGGAGGAGGTGGGAATGGGAGGTGGGTTGGAGGGAGGCTGGGGGACAGGAGGAAGGAGGAGAGTGGAATCTGTGGTTGGTATGTAAAATGAATAGAAAATCTCTTAATTAAAAAAAAGAATGCAACAGCAGTAGAGCAGAAACTAGAACGGTAGGATTGACTGAAAACACCAGAGGATAATGCACATTTGATAACTGATCGTTGGTTTGTTATCTTCATTATTCCATAGTTTCAAAGTTTAGCTAGTTCTACAAAATTTGAGGCTTTGTTTATAGAGTCATTTTTTTCTGATTAAAAGGGGAAGGTATACATTTTACTGTGACCTAAATAAAAGTTGTCAAAAGTTAAAAAAAAAAAACCTGCTTTAAAGGATATTGATATTTTGCTGGGCGTTGGTGGCGCACGCCTTTAATCCCAGCACTCGGGAGGCAGAGGCAGGCGGATCTCTGTGAGTTCGAGGCCAGCCTGGGCTACCAAGTGAGCTCCAGGAAAGGCGCAAAGCTACACAGAGAAACCCTGTCTCGAAAAACCAAAAAAAAAAAAAAAAGGGATATTGATATTTCATGGAAAATTGTTGGATATTTAAGAGTAATTGTGACAGGAAAGGTTGTAGTGAATGCCCAAGACTGGGTGTGTCCCAGACTTGAGAAGGAACTGCTTGAGTGATGCAAGGTTTCTACAATAGAGACTGTGGGGCAAGCATATGAGTTTCGGACATCTTTGAGCCATTATAGGTAGGGCACTAGGTATTAGGGATGTCAAAGGGCCTCTAAACTCTCGAGGAATCTCAAGTGAGTCTTCGGTTTAGATGTGATGTTTCCACAAAGGAAGAGAATTAAACAACTAGTTAGGACCAGAAAGGAATGAAGATGTTTGTCTATCATAGAACTTAAAGGGGGTAGAACTAACTGGTTGGGGTTTGTGCTCAATATTTGTGAAAAGGAATGGAGAATGGAAAATCTAACCAAAGGAGGTGATCACGCCCAGATCCAAAAGGAATATACATCTACAGTTAGCCAAGGCTCATCCTTGAGATGGAGAACATGGGAGCATGTATAGCTTCAGTCCAAAAAGTGAGGTGGACCCTTTCATTGTTTGACTCTTCATAGTCCAAGAACAACATCAGGAAAATTGGTTCTTTTCCAGGTTTGACTTGAGTCTGAGGCCCTTGCATGGAGGCTGCCTTTCTCTCACAGATGTGAGAGAGATATTCTCACTTACAGTACCCCTCACTTTGCAGTTTGTACATAGCCCCAGGGTAGGCTGACAGCCCAATAGTTTTGGACACTTCCAGCTAAAATGTTCTTGGTACAAGAGAGCAGAAAAGAGGCCTTTGACCAGAGTCTGGGTTTGTCCTCTTAGGCTGAATTGAGTGGCCACTGCATTGAGATCTAAGATGTCCTGAGATGGACAAGGAAGAAGTGGTTGCTAGAGGATTATTAATTAGGCTTGTCTCTTGTCTCCTTCTTCCTCCAGTTTGGCACCCATGCTTCATGGGGTCTCCTTTTTGAAGACATGAAAGTTATGTCTAATAAAATAGTAAGGATTCTCTGGTCCAAGGTTTCATATAATAGCTGGCTTACAAAATATTCACTTGGGATGGCTTAGTCTTCCAGATTCTCTGGATCCATGTTAGTGTGCTTGTGCATTGTTTCAGCTGGCCTAGACTGAAAGAGAGCAGGGATTTTGGAAGCTCCCTCTGTTATTTCTTGTAACTTATGGTTAGTGAGTTTGGTAATGGTCTTTTTCATGTCTTCTAAGGTCAGGTAATCAGTTTCAGTGGGTCCTTTCCCCCTCCCACTCCCTACACCAATTGCCCAATATGACTAGCAGGGCTCTGAGTAGAGCATGGCAGTGGAATTGAACCAAGTTGTAGCTGAGTCATGAATGTGAACATCATCAGCCCAGGACCACAGGACTTTTCCTCACCCACGCAGCAGGTGGTCAGGGTGGCATAAACATTTTGACAGGCTTCAAATGCTTCAGAAAGTCCTTGAAACTGACAGATACACTAGGCTCCTCCCTACTGCTGAGAGACACTCTCAAACTAGCGGAAGTGTCTGAAATTAGTAGAGACAAGCTGAGCTAACGAAAGAGGCTCAGACCAATTGATCTGCTTGGAAAAACTGCTCAAACCTATTCAGCTGCCTACAGACCATGCAGTGAGTTCCAGGGTTTCTGTTTTTGTCACCCATGCTGATGGACTTCTGGTGATACAACTGTCTTCGAGTAATTCCTGCTCCCATAAATAACCCAAATAAAACTCTTTAGTCCACCAAGTTGGACTTCGGTAGTATCCTTACTTTGGTATGTTTTTGGTTCCCTGTCTGGGTTGAATAGATCTTTGTTCACGTCTAGTGTCACACAACAACTATGTTCACTTTTAGTGTCACACAACAACTGCTAACCTCAACTTGCAAGACAATGCATTCATTAGTGTTTAAGCCACTAATCTTGTGACAATACGTTGTAGCAGCCACAGGAAAGGAAAGATACTAAACATGCACACAGGTTCTCTATCAAAGCCGAGTTGTGTGGTGATATTGTGTTCCCCAAAATATTGTGCACCCTAATAAACTTATCTGGGGTCAGAGAACAGAACAGCCACTAGATATAGAGGCCAGAAAATGGTGGCACACACGCCTTTAATCCTAGCATTCCAGAAACAGAGATCAGTCTGGATCTCTGTGAGTTCAAAGCCACACTGGAAACAGCTAGGCGTGGTAACAAGAGCCTTTAATCCCAGGAAGTGATGGCAGGATGCAGATAGGTATTTAAGGCAAGAGGACCAGGAACTAGAGCCTAGTTAAGCTTTTAGGCTTTTAGCAACAGTTCCACTGAGATTCATCCTGAATGAGGACTGAGAGGCTTCCAGTCTGAGGAAACAGGATCAGCTGAGGAATAGGCAAAGTGAGGTGACTGTGGCTTGTTCTGCTTCTCTGATCTTCCAGCATTCACCCCAATACCTGGCTCTGGGTTTGTTTTTGTTAATAAGACCTTTTAAGATTCGTGCTACAGAGCTGGCTTCTACTGATGATCTTTCTCCAGCAGAGACTTATGTATAGGGGTATAGCTCAACAGCAGAACATTTACCTGCCGAAATCTATCCATAGCCCACAAGGTGGCACTCTCCACACTCATTATAACCCAGCAGGTGAAAGTGCAAGCAAGCCACTTACCCAACATGGGTACTGAGCAATGCATGAACACATACCTTGTCAAGGATATAAGGTACCAGAATAGGGTAGAAAATGAGATCCAGAAGGCCTGAACACAAAGTCTTACAAAATCAGCATATGTGAAAAACAAGTTGGCAAAGATAAAAGCTGAACTACCACTT
Organism: Peromyscus melanophrys; assembly: GCA_902168415.1. Classification (NCBI taxonomy): domain Eukaryota; kingdom Metazoa; phylum Chordata; class Mammalia; order Rodentia; family Cricetidae; genus Peromyscus; species Peromyscus melanophrys. The sequence goes on along the minus strand of CABHPR010157951.1, from coordinate 18,505 downwards.
TCCTGCTGTCCCAGCCAAGACTGACTGAATCCAGCCCACTGGGGCAATCATAAAAGCACTTCAGAAAATGACCTACAACTCGTTACAAGGCTGAAATGCATACCCCTGGGTGGAGATTTCAGTTGATAATGAGTCATGGGATATATGAAGTTGCATATGGAACTATATGCAGTTGAACAAGTAGAGGAAAATTTACACTGTGCAAATGTGCCAAACAGTCTGTGCTATACAAATAAGCTCCAAATCTTGTGCTATGTGACATAAAAGCGCCAATCTTAACACAGAGGGTCCATGGAAAGACTTAAACTCTGTTCGCTCCAGTCTGTGTCATTCCTCAGAAGTATTTCTTTTCCTAATAAACTCTCTGTGTTTCTGCTGTGATTGTCTCTGGACAATTCTTTATTCTGGGACTTGAGAACCTGGAATCTTCCTGGAGGCATCTACTGACACCTAATATCTCTTGACATCAGTCAACAAGCCAAGCAAAGAGGTGAGATTTATTCTTTTAAATCCTAAAATTCCGCGGGGCGGTGGTGGCATACGCCTTTAATCCCAGCACTCGGGAGGCAGAGGCAGGTGGATCTTTGTGAGTTGGAGGCTAGCCTGGTCTACAGAGCAAGATCCAGAAAAGGCACAAAGCTACACAGAGAAACCCTGTTTCGAAAAACCAAAAAAAAAAAAAAATCTTAAAATTCCTACTCATTTCTGGGGCACATGAGAGGAACCACTCCAAATTGCAGTCATAATCCAGACAGTTAAACATCATAGAGCACCCACCACTTGAAGACTCCCATGACAGGGATCAACTAGTCATGAGCCTCGGTTAGAAGTTAACCTGTCTACAGAGTGAGATCCAGGAAAGGCACAAAGCTACACAGAGAAACCCTGTCTCGAACCCCCCCCAAAAAAAAAGTAAAAGAAGTTAACCCTACTGTAAGCAAGGAAATTTGTCCATGCATCAAGTACATTGTAAAATCATACATTGCCCATGTTCCACAGCAGCTCCCGGGTAATCACTAATAACCTAAAAGAGGCCAGGCATGTCTTGTCTTCCTCCTCTCTCTCTCTCTTTCTCTGGTCTTCTTCAGCAATCACTCTTCCTTGCTTCTCCCCTTCCTTCTTTCCTTCCTTCCTTCCCAGCTTCTTTCTTTCCTTTTTTTTCCTTCCATCCCCACTTCCCTTCTTCCCTCCTTCATCACTTCTTTCCTTCCTGCTTTCACCATTTCATTTTGGATTTCCCTGAGGAGTATAGTGGGTGGGTGATAGGAAATGGGCTGTCTGGGCATTTATTATTGGTCAAGACACTGAGTTACAGTGTATGTAGAGTCCATATGGATGGTTCTGAGTGATGATAAGGCAGGGATCCCAGATCTAGCGTACATCCAGCCACAGCTCTGCCATTCACTGCCTCTTCACTGAGCTCCCCCGCAATACTTGGGCCTCATGTGTTTCTCCCCATTCACATCACTCCTCATCAACTTTGCTCTAAGCTTTCTGCTGCATCTCTGTACTGCCATTTCCTATCTACTTTAGATGTGCTTTATTCTTTCCTCTTACTGTAAACAGTTCCATCTCAGAGGGTATGGACTTAGTCTCCCAAGTAGTAAGACACTTCCTTGAGAATGGACTCCAGGAAGAGAAGGGCTACCCATTTGCACTTTTAACCTGGATGACAATCTGGAGGGTCAGCAGGAATCCCAGAACCATTTGCATAGGCAAGCCTGTAGAGAGCAAGTGAAGTTTTAAGTGAAAGTGCATTATTTATTGGTCATGAGCACAGCCATGCCAAGGACCCCAGTGTCTCAGACCCAGGGGAGTGGCAGAGCCTTTCCCGGGTGAGGCCCTGGGGGATGGCAAAGCCTTCCTCCGGCCTATGTGCGATTACTGAACATGGGTGCAGAAAATATCCATGTTAGCTTTCTTCCCACCCTTACGTTTATAGCTGACAGACTGCTCCCTGACAGAAACTGCTCCTACTAAGATCAACTAAAGCTGCCTCTTTTTTCAGCTGTATATGACAACCCTGCCTCCTTGTTTATGTGAATGTAATAATCCCACCTCCTTGTTCAACTGTACATAATAACCCCCCACCTGTTCTGTTACATGTAATAAACATACTAAGCTTCTAGGATTCTGTGGCTTCTTCATAAGAGAGCCTGGTCCACCTGATCCAGCTTTTCTGTGTGTTGTTTGACTTTCTATCATTCCCTCACCACTCAAGTCAGGTGAGTCCCTGGAGCCCTGCAGCAGAGTACGACACAAACCCCTTCTTCAGTGCACCTAGGCAGCTGGACTTTCTCACAGCTCTCAGAAGAAAATTCTTGCTCCATCAAGGTAAATAAATACCTTCAGAGGCTTCCACATTAGGAGCTTGTAGCCCAGTGTCTCGTAATTCTCAAATAAATGACACTAACCTTCTAACCCTCTAGTAGGCTACTCTTGATTTATCAAAAATTCCTGATAGTTTGATGGTAGTGGGGGATAGCCTAACTCATCCTGTATTCTAAGCTTCTTAACTCTGTACAGAACTCCCTGAACTGAGGGATGGTCCATCCCATCGGGTCTTCTTGAAGATTCTGCATACAGGGTGGAGGGATAGCCTCCCCCCCCCCCCCATTCCAGAGGCCCTCTGTTTTTGGCTTTCCCACTTAGGAAACTCCTTTCCTCAGCCTCTTTGCTATCCTCAAAAGCTAAAATCCGTCTAATTCTGACAAACTGAAGAAAAGGTTAAAGGTTTACTATTACACTATCTGGCTTCAATGTCGCCTGAGTCATGAAAAGGTTTGAGTAAAGTATGGAAGAACCTTTTCTTGGTCCTGAGTACTTGTACCTCTGAGGGAATGCAAAGGCTCTGGACGGGAAGCTACGAGATGGGCGGCTCAAAACTGTTCAATGTTCCAATGCCAATCAGCCCAGAGCGTGAGTCCTCCCAGATCACTCTCAGCTCAGGAGTCCTCCCAGATCACTCTCAGCTCAGGAGTCCTCCCAGATCACTCTCAGCTCAGGATTACACTACAACAGCAGCGACCCATAGATTCAGGCTGATAATGAAAAGCTTCCAGCAACAACGGGAAGTCACATTAAGAAACTCATCAACTATGATAAGATTAAAGAAGTTACACAAGAAACAGAAGAAAGCCCTGCCTGCTTTCTCAACAGGTTAACTGGGACCTTCAGAAAATAAAGGTTACCTCAGTTGACCCTCCTCTGCTCTTCATGTCTTGAACCTGTGTCTGCATAATAAGTGTCCTTTCTAGATTACTTTTGCTTTTGTTACAACTCATAAATGTAGCTATATGACTTTCAACTTTGCTGTACTAAGAATGCACTCCAATTTCATGTAATTATCTCATGTCTGTTTGTGGCCATTGTTTTTAGGATTGTTTTGAGTCTAAAACACCATGGGGCAAAACTCAATCTGCCCCTTCGAATTCCTGAAGGAAACTGAGTAGCAAAACTTGTAACTACTTCACTTTTACATTTATTGCACTTATTTTATGCGAAAAGTCCTATTTGGAGGCACGCCTAATTTGTGTGTGTGTGTGTGTGTGTGTATGTGTGTGTGTGTGTGTGTGTGTGTGTGTGCATGTGTGTGAATACAAGCATGTTAGCGTGTTTTTAACCAGTAATTGTGGTATAGAGATATAGGAGATATTGCCTGTCCATGTGTGTTGCTTCTCTTTTGAAAAATATTATTTTTTCAAGGTCCTTATCTTACCCAAGTTGGTACTAAAGAAAAAAGGTAGTCATTTTAAAATTTCTTAGATTTATTTTATGTATATGAATGTTTTGCTTGTATGTATGTATGCACACCACATGCATGATTAATGCCTGCTAAGGTCAGATGAGTGTATCAAATCTCCTAGAACTGAAATTACAGATGGTTGTGAACATCCACATGATTGTTAGTTACTGAATCCAGGTCTCTGCAAGAGTAGCCGGTGCTATTAACCACCGAGTAATCTTTCCAGCACCCAAAAGTTGTCATTTTAAAACCAAGCCATTGTTTCATGCTCAGCCTGCTTAGAGGCTGTCAAAAGACAATGTCACATCTCTGTGCTTTAACACGCTTATGTACAGAGAGGGAAGCAATACCCAAAGGAGGGGAAATGAACAAAAGTTAAAGGCAGAGGGGCCAGACATCATCCAGCCTTTGGTTAAAGAAAAATGAGTCTTGAGGACTATTGTCATATTTTGCCTGGGTTCCAGGTACAGCTCCTGGTGCTTTTCTTGGGAGATAGCTATTCCATTAAAACAAACTGTGTTCTAAAGAAAAATAAGACCCAATGAAACCATAAAGTAAGAAAAAGTTATAAAAGGTCACAAATACAAAATGTATTTTTACTAAAAAGGTTAAAGAGAAAAAGAAATACTTGATGATAAAAGACTATGGTGGAATGAGATTTTTGTCCTAAGTTTAAAGAATTGTTCCAAAATGGAAGTAGAAAGACAGAAAGCCCAAACTTTTTAAAGTTTAAGAATGTAGTAGAAGGCCTGAGTGCACCACAGAAAGACCTACGAAGGGTAAAATGTCAAGATGCATGTGTATAGTCATGTTTACTAGACTTAAAGCACATTCTGTAAGTTAATCAGTCAGCCTGATCCAGACATTTAGAAGGAACTGTGAAAAGAAACAGTGGACTCTAGGAGCCACAAATCAGCCTTTGAATTTGCCTTTTGGTGTTTTCACCAACGGAGATAAAATAGCGTCCAAAAGGAACGGGACAAATGGTCACAGACAGAACACCAAACCCATTCAAAGTGTTTGCTCCAGAAATAACACATTTATTTCCCCAGGAAAACAAGTACCTGCTACCTCAGAGACACCCCAGGCAGAAAGGGATTCTAAAGTGGCAAGCTTGCTACAGCATGGGAAGCCAGGGAATTGTCCTCAGTGGATAGCCTTACAACCCCACACTGTTTTTCTTTTAATCTGCTCCACCACTGGATTCCTTCTTGAAATGGTTCTATTGTGTTTTACCACCATCTTAATACACAGCCCCCAGGTCGATTTTGTACAGTCCAGGAGATCTCAGGCCTAAACTCAAAAGTTGAAACAGAGTTCACAGAGTAGAAAGACCTGATGGTCTTAGACATGCGGCAGCAACTCAAGAATGAACCTGCCTAAGGCTCATAAAAGAAATGTTCTTCTGAGGTCAGCAGGTCATGACAAATTCATAACAGCATTAAGAAATGAAGTAACCAGGCATCTCACCTCCAAAAGCAAGCTCCATAAGGATGACTCCCTGGGCACAATATGTGATCCTAGCTTCCTTGGTTCTTGATCTTTGGTGGGGGAATAAGCATAGGTTGGTATAATGTTATTACTCTTGTTTGGATTTTAGATTTCTCTTATAAAATCTATGAATTCTGAGGCATACCTTAACTCTTTGTGATAGAGGGATTCCAGCCAATTTCTAATACTGGAAAGATAAAGCCTCATCCTCAACTGATGGGTAGAATAGGAAGAGAGTTTCATGGTCTATGTTAGTCAGAGACTACATCACTCAATAGTACATAAATAGTTAATGGAATGTGGGCTGTTGTCTCCCCACTCCTCTTATAAGGAGTCACCATAATAGGACCACCTCTTGTCAACATGACACTCTAATACATCTCCTTACACCATAACATTGCACCCCTGACACCCAAAAGGCTCATGACCATCTCATAAAGCAAAATGCATTCACTCTATCACCAAGAGTCTCCATAGACTTAACATGTGTAGCAAGTTCAATGTCCTCTGAGATTCAAGGCAAACTCCTATCTGTGAACCCTTGTAAAATTAAAACATAAAACAAGATTTTACGCCCAAGATACAGTAGCAAAGAGTAAACAGTCAACATTCTTATCATAGAAGGAAAGAATGGAGGTATAGAAAGGATGGTTGGAATCAAATCAAGCCCCAAACCCAGCAAGTAAAATACTAAATTCCCCATCTTCAAGTCTAGGAACCTAGTAGTATGAGAGAGTTGGTAAGTTTCTCTCTTATGGTCTTGACAGCTGCAGGCCACATGGCTTCTCTTGGGATGTTTCCACTCACTACCTATGACTTTCCTTGGCAAATACATATCACATTCCTGGCATCCCCAACATCTGGGAGTCTCTGTTGTATCTTCAGTTTCACTTACAACTTTACACATCAACATGTCAGAAGTTCCCTACTTGGGATCCAGCCCTGCCATACCTTTCCCAGACTCCCAGGGTTTCCTTTGAAATCTGGGTAGAAGTATTTCATGACCCATTATCATTCATACTCAGTGTACTTACAAAACTCACATCCACTTAGTAACAGTGATAAACAGAGATGAGATGCTACTCGACCTCCTTATCATTGGAAAGAAACAGAAAGAGTGGGTATTCTTTTTTAATTTTGGTGTTTGTAAGTTAAACTTATTCTTAGACATTTTGCACATGTATGCAGTGCATGCTGTGTTGATTTTTTTTTTTTTTGACTTGACTTGACATGAACTAGTCATTTGAGATAGTGAATCTCAATTGAAAATGCCTCTGTCAGTTTGGCCTATAGACAAGTCTGTAGGACATTTTCTTGGTTAGTGATTGGTATGAGAGGGGAGTGGTCACTGTGGAGAGTGACATCACTAGGCAGGTGGTCTTGGATTGTATAAGAAAGCAGGCTTCCTAGAGAGCGACCAAAAAAAAAAAAAAAAAAAGCATTCGGCCATAGTCTTTGCTTCAGTTCCTGCTTCCAGTTTCCTTCTTGCCTTGAGGGCCTGCTCCACTTTTCCTCAATGATGGACTGTAAGCTATAAGATGAACTAAACCCTTTTCTGGTCAGGTTGCTTTTTGTCTTGATTTGGGAGTGTCAATCATTTCATATATCTGTGTTGACTAGAAAATGAGCAGCGGCTGCATGGGGTATTTTGGTCAGTGGAGTGGTATTTCTGAAATCCTAGGAGGCCAGTCTACTGGCACTCACAAAACGGAGCATCCTAGCCCAGCGCTAGCCCAGACCCTGCCAGTGCAGCTCTGATTTCACCCTCTACCACTCCAGCTGTGAGCACACAGAGGCGCTGGGCAGTCCTTTGTCCAGGCTACCTCAACCCATTGTGTAAGGATCTCTGGGGGTAATGTTTCTATACCAGGGTTGTCTAAATGTCACCAACTAATCCCAGAGTTGATTGGAGCTTGCTAGATGGGTGTATGCACTTACAGCATTGTTGGGGGAGGGGGATACATAGACCTGTGATGCTGTGGAGTACTCGATAACTAATTGTATAGAGGGGTGGACCTCTTACAGGGAAGAGTTTCTTAGATAAGGGTGGGTCTCATAGATGGGGATGATATATTCATACTTGGCTGGTGACAGAGAGAGGGTAACATTGCCTCATCTGTAGCTTATAAAACAGCCATAGTTATTTCATGCCAGTGGTTCTGTGAGCAGGTGGTCATTAGATGTAAGCCAATTTTGAAGTGCACCCCTGGATCCATTCACCCAAAAATCCAACCATATCCATTCACAAATTAATCCTTTTATTCAGTTAGTCACTGATCCCTCTATCTACTTATTCATGCATACATGCATTTAAAAAATAAAAAAAACCATTGAGCTGGGCACAGAGAATCCATGGACACCACAGGTCTTCCCTGAGCTCTTGGAATTCCCATCCTTAATGAGGACAGACGTATAGTAAACAAGAAACACAGAGTAGAACCATAAACCTTAGATGCAGATAAGTGTCCCCAAGACATCTAGCAAGGAAAATACTGCGTATGGAGAGAGGAGTCCCAGGTCTGACCTGCGAGTGACAGGGGGAGCCTTTAGTAAGATGCTGGAGGCCACTCTGGAAGATCCATGAGAGATAAGGAACAGGAGGACAGTAAGTCCAAGTCATGGACAAGACACCTTTTGAGCCCAAGCAACCAACAAGAAAACCGAGGGCAAGGGGTGAGGGAAATGAATGGATTCAGGGGCTGCAGCAAAGCAAGCCAAGCAGAAACACAGGTCGAGGGGTCCACAAGACCACTGGGAGGCACAAAAGAGGAGCAGGAGTGGCAAATTGTCATTTTTTTATTTCATTTTCCACACACACCCCTCTCTCCAAAGCATATAGGAGTGTGGTCTCCCTCCCAAACCTTCTGAGTACCAAGGATGTGAATACAAGCCATCCCACTCAGTCTTTACTACTTAATTAACTTCAATGCGCTCCTCTTCCCACTTTAAACTCTCTTCATCTCTTCAGTCAGTTCTGTCTCTATCTCCTTTCACATATTTAGTCCACCTAAATCCTTGTCTTTTTTTCCACTGGTTTTTTGTTTGTTTGCTCGCTGTAGCTCATTGGTTCCCTGTTTTGGATCTGTCCTTACTTTGCCTACAGTATAATCTCCCCTGATTCCTTCCTTCTTCTTTCTTGATGCCCAGTTCTGGTTGCTTTTCCTCTCCTGCTTTCTGTTTTTCTAATACTACTAGCTAGTAGTACCCCTTTTATCTTTTAAATCATGAGCTTATTAACTTTTAGTTGTTAACTTACTGACTTTTAGTGCACACAATATTATCTTTAAGTTATCGGAGTTGTGGCTTTTAATATGATATGACTGTATCATCATACCGGTTAATCCCACAGTTATGGTTGGCTCTGCAATTAGTCCTTCTTATCTCTCTGAGCCATGAAGGAGATTGTGCCCAGTACCTTACACACCCTGTGTGAGAGTTCATCAAGTAAACTGTCCTTCATGTACAGTGTGAGAAACTGTAGTCCAACACTGCCACAACCTGGTTCACACTCATCTTACGAAGTCTTCAGTTGAAAGAATACAAGAGATTAAAGCTTCCAACTAGTAACATGGCCAAGGTGCAGAAATTCCAACCCAGAAACACAATAACTTTTTTCAAAATGGAACATAATTTTTTTAAAGTTAATAACTCCCCCATAATGGTTAAAAATGGCATTGATGTAGATGAGGTTCCAGGAAAATAAGCTCAAGTGATTATAAGAATGATCTACAAAACCAAAAAAGGAATGAATAAGTACCCAAAGAGTTCTAAGTTACTATTCCACAGAGACATTTGCCTATGCATGCTTATTGCTACACTATCTGCAAGAGTTAGGAAATAGAACCTAGATATCCATCAACAGGTGAATGGGTAAAGCAAATAAGTTATGTACGCACAATGGAATTTTCTTCAGCCATACATGAGAATGGAATCACAACTTTTGCATTTCATACATGTAGGCAACTAAATATGATCATATATACTTCCATTTCCTCCCTCCATAACCTCCTAGCACTTCCCTCACCTAAATTTATGTATTTTGTTGTTGTTTGTTTTCATTGTTGTTTTGATAACCCATTAAGTCCAATTAATGGTGCAAATATTTACATGGATATGGGGTCATCAACTGGAGCTTGGGAAACCTATCATTGGCTATACCCTTCTTGTGGGCCATAAGAATATATCATAGAGATTCAGCTGTGTATTAAAGCTGAACTTTGACCGGCCAACTGTCTGTCAAAAGGCAAGCCATTTATTATGAATATTTGGTGTTACCCAGCCTTTAATATTTCAGCTGTCTTCTGCTATGAAATCCTTGTGTGCCCAGACCAATTGGTAAACAGTTCAGCTCCCCTGACCTGCAGAACCTACTAAGTTACTAACTGCCCTGCTGAGCTTAGGAGACAAGCTGGTGGGAGACTCCTAGCTTTGTTTCCTGTGCTAATGAAGCTCAGATCATCCCCTGGCCTTGAGGAGGCCTAGTGGTTCTCCAGAGCACTTTGACTGAGAACAAAAGAGGTTTTTACATATCAAGGTGAGAGATAAAACAACATTCTTGAGGAGGCAGGGAACCACTGTGCCCAAGGAAAGAAAAGGCAGGTATTTTCTGTAGACAGGAGAAAACAGCATGGAGAAGAGAAAAGAGAATGGAAGAACTAGATGGGTAAGAACTTGAGAGGAACAAACTGAGATGGGGAAGAACTAGATTGAATGGCTAGAAGAGAATACTAGAGGAACGAGATGGGAGATGAGGAAGAGCCAGATGGAAAAGAACAAGATGAGGAAGAGCCAGATGAGAGAGAAGGAGATGGGAGAGGAGCTGATAGGGGAAAGAACTAGATGGATGAGAACCTATAAGGGACAGAACTAGATGAAGGAATTAAGATAGAACCTAGAGGGGACAGTAGATGAATATAGAGAAATCAGGCAAGAAAGGAGCTAGACATGAGAGCAGAATAGAAGCTGTGTAGAGAGAAAACTATCACAGAATAATAAAGTGTATGAACTAAGGCGTTTTGTGTACATAGATTTATTTCTTTTTATCAAAGATTAATTATCAGCTGGTTGTAGATTCTTCCCAGACCCTGGGAGGGGATTATCAAGGGGCTGGACCCCCATAGTCCCTGATATACCCTTAGAGAAGAATTATTCTATTAAGCAGCTATTAAACTGCCAATAACTTCTTTTAAGGGGGACCTGAAGACCATCCACCCCATCTATGTTGAAACTTTTGGCTGGCTTAACATTTTGTAAGTTTCATGTGGGTAACCAGTTCATGAGTCCGATAGTTATGTCATGTCCATAAGACTGCATTATACAGCACTCTTCTCTATCCTCCAGCTCTTCATTCTGTATGCCTCTTCTTCCAGGATATTCTGTGAGTCTTGACAAAGAGCAGAGTAAATTAAGAAGACTAGAGTGCCAATAGAAGTGTAGACAGTAAGCTGGGTGGTGGTGGCGCACACCTTTAATCCCAGCAATGGGGAGGCAGAGGCAGGTGGATCTCTGTGAGTTCAAGGGCAGCCTGATCTACAGAGCAAGTTCCAGGACAGGCTCCAAAGCTACACAGAGAAACCCTGCCTTGAAAAATAAACAAACAAAAACAAAAACAAAAAAAGAAACAAAGAAATACAGACTGTAAAGAATGTGGCTATGAGTTATCCAGTAGGAACTTAACTGGTATCTACTTGTGACATATTCTTAACAAATATATGGCTATGGTTATGTTTTTGTCTATGTCCTAAAAATCTAAGCAGTGCTAGATTTAAAAATAATAGACTAGAGCCAGGTGTGGTGGTTCATGACTTTAATCCCAGCATCCAGGAGGCAGAGACAGATGGATCTTTGTGAGTTCAAGGAGAGCTGTGTCTGCTTAGAGACTTTCAGGCCAACTAGGGCAACATAATGATTAAAAAATGGACTAACTTATTTTTAAGACAACATAACATTAAGGGTGTGGTATGGCTACTGCACACTTCTTTTAGCCATGTTTGCAGTAACAACTAAGAGCAAAGTACTAAAGAATAAAGATCTTAAAACATGGAATTTGGCCAGGGAAAGTGTTGTCTTTATTGTGGACCAAGAAAGTGTTGGCAATGAGCTGTTATTGTGAAAGATTTTAGCATGATCATAGAGAAGCCATACAGCAAGCCATTTCCCATCAAATGATCCAGGGTATTAAAATACAAATACATTTGCAAGATGATGATTGAAAAAGATCCAGATAAACAGGTGCCCTACTTGAGAAAAAGCCACTTAATGAAATATTGCTGATGCAGGTGCCTCACTATTTGGAGACTAATGCAGCCATGATGCCAGAGAGCCTGCTTATTAAGCTAGCAGTAGAACTCAGCATTATTAGCATGCTGATGATAGTTTTGCAGTAACTTAGAATGCAAAAGTTATGGGGACATGAAGGCCTGTGTCAACTGTTCATAGAAAAGTGAAAGCCTGTGAGGCCAATGTATAACACTGTCAGCATCTCTGCAGAATTTTCCCAAGTGGGCTCTGTGTAATGCTTTGTGAGTTAAGCCCAAGTTACAATGGAGACCTTGGAATACTAGAAGTGTTAGGAACATTGGACCTCTGCCATAGAAAACTGCAAACATCGATTGTAGCTACTCCTGAGAGAGACCACATGTCTTGTAAATGACAAGGCTATAGACACAGGGTACCCCAAACCCATTGGGACTCACATAAAAACACTATGTACCCCTAAGAAGCCAGTAATGGGAACTACGATAATGGCTTATATAGTAAACTGCTTACTACACGGCATGAGGACCTGAGTTCAATCACCAGCAACCATGTAAAAATCCAGGTACAACAGCATGCACCTGTAATCCCAGCGCTGGGAAGGCAGAGACAAGGGATCCTGGGGGCATGCTAGCCAGGCAATCTAGATACATCAGTGAGGTCTAGCCTCAAAAGTTAAGGTGGAGAGCAACTGAGTAAGACATCTGACCTTGACCTTTGTCCTACACACACACACACACACACACACACACACACACACACACACACACACACACACAGTTTTTCTTTAAAAAAAAAAAGCCAATCACAGAGCTACAGCATTTGGTGATTTGAAGTTCACCCTGCTGGATTTTAGTCTTGCTTTGGTCCAACATTTCCTTGATGTCTCCACATTCCAACACTTTCAAGTGGGTTTGTTTACTCTGTGCCATTGTGTGTTGTAACTACATAACTTTCTTTGATTTTACAGGGTCTCACATCCAAAGGATTATCTTGAATCTCAATAGAGACAGATTTTTCACTTTTGAACAGTGATGAGATTGTTAAGACTCTGGGGATTTTTAAAGCTGAACTAAATGTATTTTTCATTCTTTGATGGACATGAGCCTTTGGGAACTGGAGATGTAATGTTTTGGTTTAAATGTGGAATGTCCCCCACATATTGATGACTTGGGGGCTTGCTCCCATCTTGTGGCCCTATTTTAAAGGCTGGATGGAATTTAGGAAGCTGAGGTCACTAAGAGAAGGAATTTGAAGATGAAACCCACCTCTGGTCCTGCCTGCTTTCTCTAATTCTTGGCCTACCATGAGACATCTCCACAACATGCTTCCAACCTCTGTGAACTCCACCTGCCTGCCCCCCCATGATGTACTGAAATCCCTCCAAACACATGAAGCCAAATAAATAGCTCTGAGTTGTTGTGCCAGTGTTCTGTCAGAGCAATACAAAAGTAGCTAATGGCTAGGACTTCTTCTACTTCATTATCTCAGTTAACTCCCCACCCCGAGTGCAAGGCACCATTCCCAGTGCTTGAGTGTTTTGAGTCAATTTACCCTGATGCTGCAAAGCAATACTGTGGCCATGCTCATTTTATAGGCATGGAAGGGGATAGCCAAGATGTCAAGCATCGCACAATGAGTGGGAACATAGGGTGTAAGGTCAACTGTCTGGGTCCCAGTGTCTTCCAGCTGAATCCCATGTCCAGATGGCACCCACCTTATGACATCTTGTATACCTCATTGGATTTGGAGATCATTCTACCTCCTGAACAGATTGCACTCTGTCTACATCACTCTCCCTATGGCCATCATTGTCATTCTAGTACTTTAAACTATATTCAACCAAGTGAAGTTTGACAACTTTGGTTTTTTTTTTTTAATTTGCTTTTGTTCTTGCTTCCTAAAGGAAAGGAAACAGAGAGCCTGTTATTGAAATTTAACTGACCATGGGTTCTTTGTGGTATTTTTTTCACCTTCTTCCAAGAATTTTTGCTTAAATAAAAATGTAATTCATTAGTAACCAGGGGACAAAGAAATGCTGCTATGAGAATGGGCTAGGAAGAGACTCAAGGAGGAGGCAGATTGGAATGATGTTAGTGGAAAAGGGGATGAGAGCTGGGGGCAAAGAAAAGACTTTTCTTGAAGCCCCAGTTCTCAACAGCTCCAAAAAAGGAGTTATCAAAAGGATCTTACTATCAGGTTTTAGTGGGCAACCAAGATTAATAGCAATAGCTTGCATTGTTTTAGGGGACTCTGGAACACCCTTGACCAACAACTCAAGGGAAGAATCCCATTGTATGCAATTCACAAAGAATTAATGAAAAGACTATATTCTTTAAAGGGGAGAGTGTAGACAACCCTGCTGTATGAGCAGACAAGCCAGCTGGGCTGTTCTTCCCATCACCTTCTGAAGTAAGTGTCTGTATAGTGTGGTCATAAGGGGCCCCTGTGACCTTCACTTCTGCTGTTCACATCATTGTGTAATTCCCTTGTGAGGCCAGGACCTTGCTTATACATGAGAATGGAAAAGATGACAGCATCCATATCTTCACATGGTCATCATCCCTTCACAAACATTTGTATGGCCAATTCATTCCGGTCTGTCTCTGTGTTGCTAGATTTAAGGAAGAAAGTGGCTGTTTGGATAATGTCACAGAGAAGATAGTATACGTCAATATAAAAGGTGAGGGTGATAAGTTCTGATCAAGAGCAAACAAACAATTGACGTTGTCAGTCTACAATCTGAGGGGACTGAATTCTGCCTTACAACTGGACTGAACATGGATAGAGATCCATCTCAGTCAAGGCTCACAAGAGATGACAACCCACTACCTTATGACAGCCATGCCGGTGTCATAATCCCAAAACTCAGCCAACCCATGTCAAAATCCTGACCTATGGAACTCATGACATAATGAATCTGTATTATGAAGCAACACATTTATGTTGGCATTGCTATAAAGAAATAAAATGGCATACCTTCCATCATAGCTAGGGACACATAACCCATGAGTTAAAGTATCTGCTGTGCTCCTGGCATCTGAGTTCCATTCTGTGTGCTGATACTGTCCCTAATTACAAGGATTCAGGACACAGACATCACTTCATTCCTCCATCATTCACATTTGAGGGTACTACAACCAACACAGGGAAAGTTTGCATAAAAGATAGATCCAGTGACCTTATTAATTCAGTATTTTAGACAGAAGTAGGTTTTGGGCTAATTATAATGGGGCTAATTTACAAAACATGGACCCATTGAACAACAACCACCACCACCTTACTGTGAATGACTCCCATATACAGTGGAGAGGATTCCTTCAAATTCCCTCTCAGAAGAGCGAGTGGTGTTGGCTAAGGAAGGGCAGGGTCCCTTGTAAGACTGGGAATAACATGTGAGCTTGCCACTGCCCTCACCTGAGGACACACTTCCCATACAGCAGGTGGCCTCCAGCACTCATACCATAGCTGTGGGTCTGAGGATACGTCTCATGGTAGACTGGGATCTGAGTTAGGAGTTCCAC
Source organism: Peromyscus melanophrys (assembly GCA_902168415.1). NCBI lineage: Eukaryota > Metazoa > Chordata > Mammalia > Rodentia > Cricetidae > Peromyscus > Peromyscus melanophrys. The sequence continues at coordinate 3,490 of CABHPR010157951.1, read as the reverse complement.
TGAAAAATGTGATTCCAGGGAAAAATTCACCCAATGTTCTTCCATCCCCTTTACTCCTCCCTTATTGCCTTTCCATCCATCTCTGTTTCTTGAATGTTCCCACTGTCGTCATCCCATAATTCAGCATAGAAGTCGTCTTATTAGGAGGGTATCTATGAAACTACATTTCTCAGGACAGATAGAGGCAGTGCAAGTGACACTGTAACTTTGGCCTTAGAATAAAAATAGTAACAAGAAATACCCTTTCTCTATGGCATCATGGATATGGGTTCAGCAATGACAATGTGACCAGATGATGGCATTTATTCTACACAACCTCTAGGTTAAGGCTTTTGGAAAATTTGAAAGACATCTCTTTCCACTTTGACATTTGTTTCAAGTAAAGGAAGCAGTAGAGAGTGTTGCTAGTTGCAACACGGGACGTTATTGGTTCTGAAAAGAAACACGGAGACTGGTCTTTCTTGAATACGAAGCCAACAGTTTTTATTTCCACCTAGTCTTTCCATCTTGGATCATGCATGGCTTCAGTATCTCCTTACTCAATAAAATAAAACCAGGAAAAGCCCCAGAACAGACAGCTCTTACCTTGTTCCACACTCAAAGTCCAGAGTGACTGTCATATACCCTTTATATAAGCGATGACAGCATTTACAATTTTCATGGAGCAGGAGAAAGAGAAAGGTTGCTTATCAAAAAAAAGGATGCATCCGTGAAAGCCATCCTCCACGTGGTACCAGGTCACAGGGACACCCTGGTCTTCCAAGCGCTTCTTGTAGAGCAAGGTATCATCACGGAGGGGGTCATTCTCACAGCTCACCAGGAATGCCTGGGGAAGCTGAGCAATGATCTTGTCATCTACTAGGAGAGGTGAAATTTCTGGATCCAAAACCTGTTTGGTTTCCAGATAGGCAGCCTCATTGAAAGGACCTGAAAACTCAGGCAGGAGGCTTTTGCTCTTGAACCTTCTGGGGATGTTATCAGAACTGAGCCATTTCCTGTACTTCTTCCAGGTGTCTAGGGGAATACAAGTACCATTAAATACAGCATCTTTCCAAGATAAGTCAATGTCCAGGTATTTACACAGAGCCATCCTGAGTATGTCTTTGGTGAGGAATGGGACATTTTGGTTCTGCTGATATGATGGTAATTGGAAATTGATGAGCTGTGTAATTGGAGTAATAAGCACCTGAGCACAGATCTGGGGGAGACTTGGGAGGCTGAGCAAGGCCTGCGTGACAATGGTCACAACACCACCCCCAATACTTTCTCCACAGACTACCACCCGGGAAGGGTCTACTCCGTAGGTTGTTAGGCCCTTCATGAAGTGAATAGAGGCATTCAGGCAATCCTTAGTAACAGAAGGATGATGGTGGTCAGGAAGCTTGCGGTACCTAAGAAGAAACAAACAAACACAATGCAGTGATGTACACATGGATCCCTGGAGGCCATTTAAACAGAATCCTCTACTCTCATGGGAAAAAGAACTTGATTAAATCCTCAGAATGACCCTAGCAAGTAAAAATGGCTAGCCTCATTTTTCCTCTATGGACATGAGGAACCTGCCAGAGTCAGGGAGGCCAGGATTCTCCATTCCAACTCACATTTTGCTTCCCATAGACGAGTGAGTCCCACAAAGGATCAGCCAGGCTCAAAGCTGTCGCTTTAGGAAACAGGACAACCAACAAAGACCCAGAGAAGGTGATTGGAGCTCTGTGGTTCCACTGAGACAGGTTAAGAGTTTTGGCTCTCCCAGATGTCTCAGGCATCCATTGAACATTGCCAAAACCATTGCTCTTTAAATTTTATGTTAATGTCATATTAATAATATAAGGTCTTGATGTAAGTGTACCTTCTAATGTTAGTTTTCCTGGAAATAAATAGAAGTGTTAGGGGATGGGGCAATTGGACTCGATAATTGAGAGTTCTTAGACTCTTCTGCAATGCCTTGGGTGATTTGGCAGAAGAACTGCAGAAGGTCCAGAGGCAAGAGAGCATCATGTGGTGACAACAACGGTGGCAGAGGCACAAAGACCACTGGGCACCTAGGCAGTGGGAATCCCTGGCCTCTGGAAGCAGTCAGAAGCCTTAACACGGGAAATGCAAAGTGACCTTGACAGCATCAGAGGCGAAGCTTCAAGAACGGGAGCAGAGAACAGAAGCAAGGACACATTGGCAACAATAGCAGCAAGAGACAACAGCAGGCAGTAGAGGAGCCAGGGGCAGCAGTGGCCACAGCCTGTGGAATGAAAACACAGAAGCACTCACTGCTGGCTTAAGTGCCGCCCGCCGGGGGTTTTAGACACTCTAGCCTGGGAACTGGAGCATAGGTGTTGTCGGGGCCTGGGGGGTCCTGACTTCACAGATACACACAGGGGCTGTTAACATTCAACACCATTGGGTTAAAGGTCCAAGTACTAGAAGCATGCATAAGGACAGTGGCCCCAGAGGTGGTAGCTTCTCTGGCTCTTAGCTCTCTGTTGCTATCACTCACTTCAGAAGCCGTGGGCTATGAAGCCATAAAGGACCAGCTAGAAGAGTTCCTCACTACCCCCAATTTCCCCCGGTGGAAGAAAGGGACTCCAGGGAGATGATTGATACCACCACTTCCTGTCAATAGAGGTGCAGAGACTTCATTTAGAGTCAAGATACCTTGCTTCCAGGAAAGGAAGGTCAGGAAGGGGAGAAAAAAGGAGGAAAGGGTGCTGCAAGCTGGTAATGGAATTCAGCTACTATCACAAAAGCTACTGCTTGGGAAAGTCAAGGACTTCTCCAAAGGTCCAGCCATGGCTTAAGAAATCTTAGTGGTATTTTAGCTTTTGTATATATATTAGCTGGTTCCTAAAATGATTTTCTTGTGTGCTTCCAAGAACTTCTAACAGTGTATTTATCTAAAATGCCTATCAAACATCCAAGGCCAAATGAAACAACACCTGTCTCCTAGGTCAGGAGGATAGCTTTATTTCTTGTGCAATTTAGGGTGAGACCCTCCTTTCTTACAAATAGACTCCTAATTTGTTACCTAACCACTTCTAGGAATGTAGATGGAGCACATAAATTCCCTTCTTGATATACTAACCAATTATTAGCTCTCTATTGACTCCCTCATTTACCACTCCCCTTTTGGGTTGTAAAAGAAAGCCTGATGGTCACTGCCTGAGGAAAATTCTTACCTACCTTTATGACCCCATAAGAATTCAAGCCTGGTGACCTTGCTCTGTGAGAGGATTGCTATTGCTTGGGTTTATAACTGGATTCCTGAGAATTGAGAGAATGAGGAGACAGAGAAGAGAAAAGATAATGGAAGAACTAGATGGGTAAGAACTGGAGAGGAATGAGCTGAGATGGGGAAGAACTAGATTGAAGGGCTAGAAGAGAGTACTGGAGGAATGAGATGGAAGATGAGGAAGAGCCAGATGGGAAAGAACAAGATGAGAAAGAAGGAGGTGAGGAAGGAGCTAAGATGGGAAAGAACTAGATGGATGAGAACCTA
>CABHPR010157950.1:34966-69790 GCA_902168415.1 Peromyscus melanophrys | reverse complement strand
AAGAAAGAAAGAAAGAAAGAAAGAAAGAGAAAGAAAGAAAGAAAAGCAAGGAGTAGATAGAGAGACTGATAAGAAGTCCTGTTGTTTCTGGGGTTCAAGGAAAGTCTTTATGAGCCCATCAGGGCATTGATGATCCTGAACCTGCCTGGTGTAGGTCAGAGTGGAGAGCCGTGGGTACACAACCAACCGGCTAGTCCCTTGAGGCTACCAGAGAAACCAATGAGAAGGAGCTAGAAGAGCTAACTTGGGGGATGTGAGTGAGCTGGACCTACCCTCCCCAAAGGTGCTCCTCTGGCCTGTGCCCATATTCAACAGTGGCACCGTGTGGCAGTAAGGAGTAACCGCAGGGCAAGGACAGTGGCAGTCAATGGACAACCTGTGGGCAGTAGACATCGGGAGGACCTTTACTGGAGGAGCTTCGGATGGTTCTGCAGAGAGGAAAGGGATTCTTAAAAAGAGGGTGACACTGACCTTCTGATGAAGTCAGTGGGAGGTGGGGAGAAAAAGCGAGGGACAGAATTAAATCAGAGAAATGAACTAATTACAGAAGAGAATTAAAACTATGATGCTGGAGGCTCCTGAAGGACAGAGCCTATTTTCATCTTGGTGTTTGGGATGCATCAAGACACTGCATCAAGTGCATTAAAAATGTCTACTTTGCATTTATTTGAAGACAATGGGCCGTAGAGGGAAAGGGAAAGACTGAACCACTTTCAGCAAGGGCTGTCCACAAAGTGTTCTCTTGACCTAGAACATGGATAGCTGTATTTTCTTTCCTTGGATGTGCATTCACGTCGAAGTGTTAGCTAGTTGACTTACATGGTCGTTTTTCCATGAAGGGCGAGGATCTAAGCCTGTTGCATTCTTTGATGTTTACACAGAATGTAATTGCCATCTTCTGAAGACCTCCATCTAGGTCATCCCTAACCTGCTAAAAATTCCAGAGCATGGGCCCAGTCAGACCACCTTGAGTCTGGTCCTCAGCACCTTCTGACCTTCACTCCGACACCCAACTCAGTAGCAGCATTCCACTCTTCATAAACTACCATGATACAACAGTGTGCAAATCCACATCCTTCCCAAGAGTTAACTTTCACTCGGGATGGAGTAGTTTAAGATCATAATCCCTTCTTTTCTCTGCATTTTGTACACTTGAGCATCAACTGATGGCCTCAGTCTCAGGCAAAACCATTTTCTAGAAGATGTGAGGAGTGGGGGCTGGATATGGAACGTATCGCCGTCCTCTCTTGCATGATAAATAGCTGTTATGGTCATTTATCGTTCCCACATTCCAAAGTCTAAAACTGCTTTACAGATGTTCTGTAGCCCGGCTTCCTAACATCTGTGCAAGGAAGCCTGGGCACACAGTTACCAGCTCCATTTTGCAGATGAGAATAGTTATGGGAGGCCCCAGGGGCACTGACTTGACATTTTTAGGGCGTTGTGATTATACTTTATTAGCCTTTACTCATGGCACGCGGGAGCAGGGGTAAGCAGAGTGTCAGTGTCCAGCACCAGTCATTCTATAAAGTCAGAAAGCGCTGGAAACAGTACCCAAGAGTTAAGGACAACTAGATCAAGTTGCATTCATTATTTTCCTAAGTGAAGGGGTATGCATGCTGTGCACATAATCACAGCTATGTAGATACACCCGGAAAATCCAGGACTCAAAAGCATCCATAGTTGTACAAGCCTAGACAATGCAGCTGCATGGTTTTTTGTTTTCTTTTTTCTTTTCCGTGCAGGAGCAAAGCTGCCCGCTCTACCTCTCTGCATTCTTAGGATGCTGACCTCAATCCAGGGCGCTGACTGAAAGATATGGTTCCTTCAGGGGGCCCATTTGTCTTCTGAACCTCTAGTATCTTTAAGGACCTTGAAGTAGGACTGTACTCTTGATACGTATTATTGGAGTCTATCCAACTAGGCATGGCGGTGGGGGGAAAGGTAATAGAACGTTATGCTGGGATTCCATATCAACACTTCAAAGATAGTTAGACTTTCTCATAATTTTTCTCCAAATGAAGCCTATTACCTTGAGGTATCTCCTGAGATGTGGTCGTCTGCTGTCTATATGAGCACTGAGTACTTAAAAGGCCGGGTTTGGGTTGCACTGTGCAGATGGTTGGAAAACCACATTAACCTATGTCCCAAGGTAAAATAGCAAAGTGCCCTGAAATCATTGGGGAAAATGCCCCGTTTCTAATTATTTCCCTCTGCCTCCCTCCTTGAGGTGCTTAGTACTCACACTGCACACCAACTGGAGATTCATTTTCAAGTAGGCTGCCTGCCTCTACTCCACGACATCATGAACCTGTCCGGTCTAGGCGAACTCCACAAGGCCAACTCTGCAAGGCAGAGCCTCTCATATCCACAGGGGAAGGCAGAGAGTCCCACCTCCACAGATGGGAGAAAATCCCCAGGCACTTGGTCACTCCTCTAGGACTCTGATTCTAGATGTCACATCAGCCTTCAGCAGGGCAAGAAGCTTGGGCTCTGGGTCTGTGCACCTACTTTCTAAGCATCAGTGTTGGTCTGGAATAGAAGAAGCCATTTCCTTTCTCCAAGATCTATCACCTGCTGTCAGAATTTGAATACTGAATGCCACGTGCACCCTGCCCCAGCCCTATGGGTTAAAAGCTGGTTCCACTGAGGGGTGGCAGAACCGTTAGGAGGTAGACTGTAGGAAGAGGTTCTTCGCTCACTGGGAGCGTGCTCTTGAAGGAGATTGTGAGACCGTAGCTCCTTCCTCTTCTTGCTTCCTAGAAATGAGGTGTATGGTTTACATTGCCACACAGTCGCCATTACTGCCATCTCAAGGGGACCCCTCAGCCATGGACCCAGACCCCTAAAACCATGCCCCCGTCAACCTTTTCTCGATAAGCTCGTTATCTGGCATCTTCTAACTGTGACAGAAAGCTGATAGAGATACCTGCCTTGAGGCTGTGTGCCACTATGTGAGTGAGAGTTCTTATTGCTAACCCACAGTCTGAGCAAGAGTCTTACCTAAATTTAGACACCTTTTACAGGACAAGAAAACACTGCATTCTTTCACTCGGGAGACCAGTTAGGCATCATCACAGGGCTGTTCTTTGAAGCCATACTCCAACGTACTGTTTTTATTAAGTTGTAAATGCAAGTTCTTGAAGACTAAATGCTTAGAATAGCCCCATTTTCATTATCTATCTATCTATCTATTTATTTATTTATTTTTATTTTTCTAGATAGGGTTTCTCTGTGTAACAGTCCTAGTTGTCCTGGAACTCACTTTGTAAACCAGGCTGGCCTCGAACTCACAGAGATCCGCCTGCCTCTGCCTCCCCAAGTGCTGAGATTAAAGGTGTGCGCTACCACTGTCCGGCTTCCCTTTTTTTTTTTTTTTAACCATCTCTGGTGATTTAATTGATCCTCTGTCTCCTTTAGTTTTCATTCAAATGTTTCTTCATAATTCATCTTAAAATCTTCTCTTCCTTTTAATTTTTGAGAATGTCATACATGAGTGCTATATTTACATTTCCACCACTTCCTCTCCCCTCCAACTCCTGCTGTGACCCCCCCCCCACCTCCCCACACAGAATACTCTCTTCTGGTCAGTCTTTTCTGGGTGAGGAAGGCGTTAAGCTTCTTTGAAGTAACACTGGGGGCGGGTATTTATTTTCAGCCTTAGTTTCCACCTCCCTCCATCTTCCAAATGCTGCCTCTGCACCCCAGTCTCTGCTGGCAAATGTCTGGTTTAACCCAAAGAACAGGCTGAGTATTCCTTCAAGGGGAATGCTGGATCCTGCTAGCGAGAACACAGAAACTTCCTATCTGGCCTATGTCTGGCATTACCAAAGTCTCCTTTCATTTTTTGGTAATCAGAAGGAAATAGTTTTCTGCTCGCAAATGGAACAGGATTTTTAAGGGAAGGGAAGCCAACAAGGGTTTCATCACTGCACCCTGAAGCACACATTTCAGAAAAATTGCCTCTTGTTCTTTGTGAGTTGCAAAACAAACACCAGAGGTCAAGTGCTTCGTTTTCTGGCAGCCTTAGCACCCTGATCCTGTTGTCCAGTACTTACTCACAAGGCTTTGGGGGAAGGGAAACTTCCTAACTTGGAATCTGTGAGTAGCCACCTTTGACTTCTTACGACAGGCTGTTAACGTTTCTACGTTACTTTAAAAAAAAAAATGAAAGCAGTTTAGTGAACATCCTTTTATGCCTGATGAGAAAAACTTTTCTATTCCACAGCTCACCACAGGAATCCCCTTACCGTCACGTTCATATTGAGAACCCATTCATGTTATATGGGATCACTAAATGGATGCCTACCATCCCTTACAGCCCTTCTCATCATACCATTGTCCCTTAATATTATCTCTAGTTGTCCAGTAGGGCACAAAAGCAGAGTTCTGGGTCTATAGTCATGTGAAGATTCTCGTCTTCCCAAGACGCATAGAATGAGTGCATGGAAATATTTTTCTGGAACTTCCTCACGACAGCATTTGGCATTTTGGTAACATTAAACAAGCAAAGGTCTCCATGTAGCCTCGGTATGTTATCTGGCATTTTACAGTAAAGCAAAGAGGTATGTGGAATCCTTTGCAAGAGATTGTACTGGGAAAACATTGGCTTCCTGGGGTCTTGTGATAGAGACGTAGTTGATTCTGTCCACAAAGCTGGTCAACTAAGAGCTGAAAATATTCCCCACCAGTTAGCAGGCTAGTGCATCAGCTGTCTTTTCTACCTCGGCCTACAGGAGCAAGGCTGGGTAGAAAGCTGGAGACAAAAACAGCTGCCATGGCAGGCTAAGCCTTGGCTCTAGGAGTCCCTGGTAAGAGACAGGAAAAGCTGTCCCACAGGACGAGTTCCAGTTCTCCCAAAAGAACCTCAGCATTTGCCAGGTGGGCCCGGGATGTCCCACCACTCAAATGTGATCCTATGTCTGGTTGTGGACAAAAATGACATAAGAGATGAGAAACAGGACAGCGAGAAAGGAGGGAAAGAGAAAGGGCGCACGGGAAGGAAGGGACCCAGTACTTAAAGCTTCCCGGAAATCAGCACACTGTGTACCCATCACCGCCCACAATGTACATCATCAACAGCAGAAGTATACGAAACAAGACTGTCTCCTTTAGATACCCCCTTTCAGCAAGGCACCCTGGAAGCAGCGTTCTTTCGCCTCCTCTCCACCCAACCCTTTTTCTCTTAGCTCTTATTTTTCTGCACTACCCCTGCCTCGAATATTTAATTTTCCAAAAGCAAGAGAGAACCCTGCAAAGACGAGGAAGGAAAGCCTTTCCCAACTTTGGTCTGTACCATAGAGCCTGAAGAATTTTTTGAGGCACGAAGTAATTAACTGCTCTCCACCTCTGAGTGTTAAGGGATATGTGCTACTGGCATCTCCCATTATATAGCCAGCACGACAGAGGCGAACCCAAGTTTAGAAACCCTTCCGCTGAAGCCGAGTCAATAAACAAGTGAGAAACACACACTCCCTCTGGCTCTCGCTGTTCACTTCCATTAGACTCATTTACTGTCAAATGCTTCCTTTGTTTCCCTCTAATCCCCTCACCATTAACGTGGGAGCCTGGAGTATGTTGGCTTCTTAACAGCTCACAGGACCACAATCATTGGGAACCACAGAACGCAGCATGATACCTCACAAGGGACGGTGGGCGGTCAGGGAGCCTAAAAGGCCAATGACAACAGCCCAGCGGGTAGCTGAATGCACCACTGGCTCTCCTTGATCCTACCACCCAGCTTCCTGGATCTCTGGTCTGAGGCGATCTGGTTCATCTTTACTTAGGGTCTATTGTTTAGGATCAGTTTCCAGTCCGAGTGAGGGAGGAATTAGCTTCCGAGGTTGCAAGGTATCCCTCAGTTTTGCACTGGGCAAAGTCTCCTATGCTTCTTGTATTCCTGTCTCCTAGAGTCCAAGTTCCTAGGCAAAGCTAAAATCTAATCCAGAACAAAAAAATTAAAAGATAGCCTGTCTTCGAATTCTGACTCCATCATTCTCTGTAGAGTTAGAGCTTGAAGGTGTATCACGGGACTTCTCTAAGGTCCCCTTTCCTACCTTATGTGGGAAAGATAATGCCTAGGACAAAAGATTGCTCCAGAGGATGAGCCTGGAGAGTTCGGAAGAGTCCTGCCGTGTGCTGACACAGAGTAGGCATGACTACTCCTTCCTGTTTTCCACAATCAGTTCAAGGGTCAGTAGTGCAAACCTGATCCAAAATCCCGTCTTGCTCTTTCCCTAGCTGTAACTAATTGCCAACTAACATAAGAGCATTCTGTAAGACAAAATAACCTTATTTTTAAAAAGGAAGGAAGGAGAGGGAGTGGGGAGAGGGAGAAGGGGAAAGGATGAGAGGGAAAAGTAGAAGGAGGGACAAAGTATGGAAGGATTCAAGGAAAGAGGGTGTTCACAACAGCTGAGTTATTAGAACCAACCCAGGTGCCCATCAAGAAATGAATTCAGAAAGAAAATGTATATATGGGCCTGGAGAGATGATTCAACAGTTAAGAGCAGTGGCTGCTCTTCCAAAGGACCTGGGTTCGATTCCCAGCACCCACACGGTAGCTCACAACCATCTGTAACTCCAATCCCAAGGGATCAAATGTCCTCTTCTGGCTTCTGAGGGCACCAGGCACATACGTGGTGTACAGATACATGTGTAGGCAAGACATCCAGACACACAAAATAATAAAAATAAATAAACTGAAAAAAGAAAGAAATGTATATATGCACAATGAAGTTTCATTCAGCCACAAAGAAGCTGGATAGAATTGGAAATCATCGTGTTAAACAGAACAAACCAGAAAAGCCCTGCATGTTTTCTCTTACATACAGCATCTATATGCAAACAACAGCAAAAGGACTTGGAGATAGGAGAGGGGGGCGGTGCTTGGGGAGAAGAGCAAGCCAGTAGGAATGGAGAATGGGAGATGATAATGGAGGGGTGGCTATGATCAGAGTTCATGACATACATACATGAAATACTACAATGAGACCCATTATTTCGTACTACTGATAGGGCATAATAACATGAATGGAGAGGGGGGCGTGACAGTGGGAAGGGAGGGAGGAGGGAGGGGGAAGGTGGCTGCCGGCAACTCACTCTGTAACAGTATAGGGCATGCTAAGATGCTGGTGGATATGAAGTTAAAAGCAATTCATTTTGAAATCTTGTTCCCTAATATACGCTACCTCCTAGGCTCTCTTCAGATCCTGTATCTTTTCAGTGAGTTTATAATAAGAACATCTGCCTCGTGGGATTATTTTGAGAATTCAATATAATAATGGTCATGAAGGTATCTAACACACAGAGTCTGGCCCTTGACAAATGCAAGAAAATAAAAAATAAAAATAAATAAATAAATAAATAATCCCAATAAAACCAGAAAAAGCTGATTGAATTTAAATGTCAATTCTAAGATTATTCATCTAAGCCCTCCTAGGGAGGCTAACTCAGTTTCCTCCTCTGAAGTAATCAGGAAGGCTGTACCAGCCCAAGATGTGACGCGTAGAATGTCCTAGAGGGATGAGAAAGCTTCGCTGTACAGTTGCAATATTAAGTTGTTCTTATTAGATAGAATAAGCTCCAGAACTGCATGGGGACAGAATCAAATCCAATCCGTCTTCAGCAGGGCAAGAAGCAATTGGACTGTTCCCCAGCAAGAGCGATGCATAATTCAGCAATGTGGAAATGCCAGTGTCCTTCTGATCTTTCTTTTCCAGCAACAACTCCTGATCATAGTTTCCAAAACCATGCCCGGAATCTATGCTCAGAAAGTGAGGCAGAAACACCCTACGCCGGGAAGGCAGAGGCACCGTAACAATGTTTTGCCCTAACAAAAGTCCTTAGTGATCTCTTCCTTGACTTGAACCCCTTCAGTGCTGGGTCTACAATGCGTAAACACTGTTACTAGACGGACTCTTAAAGCTCTTGGAATCCCCTTCATCTTGGAAACAGTTCTCTCTGTGTCAGGCATCGTTTTGTTTGTTTGTTTGTTTGTTTTGTTCTTTGTTTTTGTTTTGTTTTGTTTTCCGTTACATTGTCACAACTGCCTTTTAAGTTGGTGCTATTATCCTCACTCCATAGGTAAGGACTGGGAATGACCCAGTAGCTTATCCCATATCATGTTGCTAATAGGTGACATTCCTGAAATGGAACCTTGATAGGCTGCTCATCATTCCACAGTGCAAGCTGCTAGAGTGTGAACCTCTAGTCAACCAGGGGCCCAGTTAACTCCAAATAGTTCCCCATACTTTCTACAATAACGCTGGAATTGAATATGTTGAGTAGATGATTGGTAAAGTGAAGTGCGTGCGCGCGTGTGTGGAGGTTAGAGGTCAACCTCAGGGATCATCCCTTAGGACACTGTCCATCTTGTTTTTTGAGACAGGACCTCTCACTGGCCTGGAGCTCACCAGATTGGCTCTGCTGACCAGCCAGTGAAACCAGGGATCCTCCTGTCTCTGCCTTCCCAGTGCTGGGATCACAGACACGTGCTGCCATTCCTGACCCTATGTGCTGTGGGTACAGGCTCAGTCCTCATGCTTACGAAACAAGCACTTTACCCACCAGTCTATGGAGTGGGTAGCTGTTCCGGCTTTGACCTGGAAATACTACCCCCGGTGAGGCTTCCGGTAACCGTCAGGCCTACCTTATGACCTGCCCGGCAGGTGGGGCTGAGAGGGGAGCACTGAAGACCTGTGATATGCTGGCTTTTTTTGGTTCCTTGATCCTGGATGCTGGGTGGTAGACCAAGTCAGAGTTCTCCAGAGAACCCTGCTGGACTGCACCTCACCTCTCCCGGATCCTGTAACCAACCCCTTTACTAGCTGTAAGTTACCCCCCAAAATAAATCTCCTTTTTAACTACATGGAGTTGCCTTAATAAATCCCCCAATAGGTCTATCTCTGCAGGCCACCACTTCCCTGCATCTGTTAATAAAAGAGATGGAGGCCAGGCTTTAGTGATTCCAGTCAAACTCAAAACATCCTTTGCTGTCGTTATCTAAATAGTTACCTTCTCTGTAGAACAGGATGATACCGGTGCTATAAAAACTTAAAATACATATATTTAAGTTTAAAAAAGACAATAAGGTGATCTGTGTATGAAATGTATGGGGTATAGTCTGTGTTTCACTATGCTGAAGACTGAAAGCTGGGCCAGCCCCACAGGCCTGCTCCTTGAGTCTGAGCTCCAGATCACACAGTGGGAGGGAAGAATCCACTCTCACAAGCCGTCCTCTGACCTACAACGTGTGCCTTGGCATCTGTTGCATGCATGCATGTTCACACACGCACACATACTATTTTTTCTTTTAATCGCAAACAAGTAATCTGAGTAAACAGGCAGGCTGTGGCTCTCAAGGTTGGTTGAGATGAAGTTCTCTCTTTAAAAAAAAAAAAAAAAAAAACAATTGTAAAAGTTGTAAATGAAGGTTGAGAATCACAGCTAATGGTCTGTGAGGACAGACAGAAGTTCACAGAAGTGGCCCAAGGAACTAGAAAGAGAAGCCCCAGAGGAAGCTGGGAGGATTAAGCAACTGCTAGCTGGGCCCCTAAGAGCTGAGCTCCTGGTCATGTGACTGCATGAGAGGAAAAAACCAAAGAGAGCTCCAGTTACCTGCAAACCTCCTGGGACAGGAGCAGCCTCAGGTGCCTGAGGAGAGCGAAGGGAATCAGGGAAGATGAAAGCCTGGATAAATATAAAAGCCCGGAGGCTGGGTTTCAGACAAGCCCTACGTGAAGGCAATAAACACGCAGAGAGAATGCCCCGGGCACCATAGGGAGAGCACTGAATCAGGAGTCGGAGAGATTTTTCTTGGTTCTGACTCTGCTGTCTGTGTGGCCCAGGACAAGACTCTTCCTGGGATTCAACCTTCTCATCTTTAAATGTCCCTTCCAGGTACCCATACTCTGTTCTTTAATACAGACATTAGCAAAATTTCCTGTTTGGTTTAACAGAAATACAGTTTCAAAGGGACAATATGCTTTCCTTCAACATACCCTCTTCTTTCATAAACCTCCCCCTGATGAGAACACACACACACACACACACACACACACACACACACACACACACACAATCATATCTAGAATAGTAGTCGTTTGACTGTTAATATAATCACAGGCAAATGCTGGCTATAAATATCAAGTGCTAACAGGGTCAGTCTCTAGTGGACATTGAGGAATATGCCTTGTGGGTGGTTCAGGGAGCCACTTTTCCAGGGAAGTGGTCTGCCTCCGGGGCTCACAAACACCACAAAATCTTCCCACCCAGATCTACAAGCCCCACTTCCCTCCTGTGGAATTCACCCAGCCTCTTGGCTGAGTTCTCTGGCTTTCAATGTTAGGGAACGTGCACGTCACATCACATCTCCGTGCTTCTCTCTGGAGAAAGTCAGAGGCTGAAAGGCCAGGCCCAGATTATTGTCTTGGTAAAGTGAGGTGCAGGGGGTTTGTAGGAGAGTCACCCAGCAAAGTCTGGTTCTGCGAACAAGCCAGGACAGGGTGACGGTGGGCGCTGGAGTGACTTACTGGGAAGGAAAAGCAGAAACAAAATACTTAGCTGAGTATCAACCCATGCACAGAAGAGTAAAAAGGTATATGGTCTCAGGTACTTGTGGTCCAGCCACAAGGACTGGCTGCTGCTGTGAAGAGAACACAGAAACAGAAAACCCAGGACAGAAGGGTTTTCTCTGTGTGCACTTACTCCATACTAAACTGAACGTGTACACACTTGCCTTTCTTTGCAATTATTTACATGGCGATGACACTGGATTGGAAGTCATCTAGCAGTGAATTGCAGTAGGCTGGAGGAGCTGTGGCCATGGCTCCTGGTTAAGAGCTCATGCTCTGAAAGCGTGAGGACCTGAGTTCAAATCCCCAGCACTTACATAAAAAGAGATGGCTGCATGTGCTTGAGGGAGGCAGAAACTGGTGGATCCCCAAAGCTCAATGGTCAGCCAGCCTAGCCAAAATGGTTAGTTTCTGGTTCTGTGAGAGACAATGCCCTGCTCTGGCCTCCACAAGCATGCTGACAGATTCAGACACCCATACATTCACATACATACAACACATGCCCACACAGTAAACAAACAAGTGAAAAATAAAGTATACTGGAACACGCTACATGTGACTACAATACAATTTTGAAGAAGGTAGCTGAGATTTTGATATTTAAGGTGTCCTAGAATTGAGGGACAGCTGTGCACCTGGGCTCAAAAATATATATGTACGATTGCCATTTAAGACAACCTGTCCTTGCACTGCCCTACCTCAATCCATTCTCTAGGCCTCAGGCAATGCTCTCTTTCCAGAACACAGATTTAAGCTTGCCTCTTGCATGCTGTCCACACCAGTTCCACCCACAAAACAAACAGGTCTGCCTTCTTCACTGTGGCGTCACAGGTTGCTCAGAATCTGGCTTCTGCTTTTCTCTGGGGCTGAAGTTTGCCATCATTCTCCTTCTTCTCTGGTCTTTTGTGTGTGCACTGTCATCGAGGTGTTGGGAGCCATAGAAGCATTCCTTTCCCAGCGTGCCTCTCACTTGGGCATCCCTCTCTCTCTGGGACTCTCTCAGCCTGGACCATTTACGCAGGCAGTGAAGTCGAGGACTGCTCAGCCTTTAGGGTTGAGCTTTAAACCTCACCCCTGGAGCATCTCTCCTGTTCCCAGTAGCTTCCTGACTGTCACATCACAGCGTTCGGGGGGATATGCAGTGTCTATTCAGCTGTCTGTGGCCAGCATTGTCGTTCAGGACCCACGAGGTCAGAAACCACAATTGTCTTAATTAACACCGCCATCCCTTTAGTCTGGCTGCGTGAATGAAGCTGTGCTGTGGGTAGTTGGAGAAAATGAAGATTAATAAGGACCACAATGCAAAAGCGAAAGGAGATTGTGAGGAGGAGGTACCACTTGGTTTGGGGTAAGTGGGACTTTGAACAGGGGGCAGAACAGATTAAATTATGGTCAGTGGTAAAGGTGTAAAGGAGCGGTAATAAACCCCTGGATGTTTAACAAATGGTGTGTATACTAATGGGTAAATTAATTAATAAGCTAGAAATGAATAAATGGCTTTCTTGATGAAATGTATAACGAATGACGGGAACTAAAAGCGTTTTTCTAAAACTATAAATAGTTTTTATCAACACCCCCGAGCATATGGTAATTGAGTATGTGTGTGAGTGTGGGATGATGATTGACAAGTCACAAAGAGCCCTTCTTTTTCTATGTCCCATGTCATTTCAAACTACCCTACTTCCACCTAGATGTTTTGCTGTTATTTTTTCAGAAGTGCAGGGAAAGCCTGAGAGATGATCAATAGAAAAGATGCTTGCCACACAATCATGAGGCCCTGAATTTGGATACCCAGAATCCACCTGAACACCAAGCAGGCGTGGTGGCTGTCTGTAAACCCAGATCTCAGGAGGATCCTTGAGACAAGCTAGCTTGCTAAACTAGCTGATGAGGGAGTTCTGGGTTCAGAGTCTCTGCCTAAATCATGAGAGTGATCAAGGAAGACATGTTGACTTTGAGCCTCTATACACATAGACTCGCACCATCTGCACAAACACATGTACCCATATACATATGGACATGCATACACACATCCTGTCATACCACACATACATATACACACATGTGCCAATAAAAGAAATGTCCAGGGTTCTAAACCAGGTAAAGTGACACATGCCCATAATCCCAGCATGTGAGAGGTAAAGGAAACAGTACCAGGAGCTCAGGGCCAGCCTGGGCTACATGAGAGCATAACCGAAGTAAAAAGGTGCAGGGATCTAGAAAACTATCTCCTAGTGGCTTCCAGATTTTTATATTTGTTCTTTTCTCTCCATGCTTTTCACCTGAACACAGGCAGTCTCTTGCTACAATGAATACAATATATCTGGTACCAAACAGACTGACGGTTCCAAAGCCAGGCTCAAGACCCGCTTTCGGATGGGATAGCTGCTAAGGGTTGCCCTCTTCTCAAATGTTGTGGATCATGCTGGAATTTTTTTCCCGTTTGTAATTCTCCTGACTTGAAGTCCTGATTAATAGGGGACACGGAGCCCTGTTAAGGAAAATTCAATACATTATGTTGCAGTCTAATCTAGCCGAGGCAGCTCTGTTGCAAAGCCACATTGCGGCACTCACACAGCCTCTCTCCTCTGGGGGTTGAGGGGCCAGGAAAGGGAGAAGTAGAGGGAAAGAAACTCCAATTCCTGGCAGCTCCTCAACAGTAACTCCAGCTCCTTCCCTCTGCGTGCCTGTGTGAACACACACACACACACATACACACACACACATACACACACATACACACACACATACACACACACATACACACACACACATACACACATACACACACACACACACACACACACACACACACACACACACACACAGCAAGAAAGCACACATAGCTTCCTGAAAATACTGGATAACACTTAGATTTGAGAAAAATGAAATTTCCCTCATTTTAATTTCACCCCAAGTGCCGTGGGTTTGAGTATAACTTCCCCCCAACAAGCAACAGCAGTTTATTTTGTTTCCTTTCCTTCTTTGCTTCCTTCTGTCATTTAATTTCATTTCTGACAAGGTCTTACTATATAGCTGTAGCTGCCCTGGAACTCCCCATGTAGGTTAAGTGTTAGCCTTTGACTCATAGCCATCCTCCTGCCTCGGGCTCCCTAAGTGCTGGGATGAACCACCATGTCCAATAACAGTTTCATTGTTTCAGACTGAGAGCGGGAAACCTTGGTCCAGAGCTGAGCGTGGATAATTTTTCTTTAAGCAAAAGCAGGGCGAGAGACGACCTCGAAGTGATGTCCAAGCCAGCTTGGAGCTGGACAAGTGGCTAGCACTGGATTCGAGTCCCACCTTGGTCAGCCATGGCACCAACTACCCCAGCTTTCACGAGATCAGATGCTGATGGACGATTCCAGGAACCTTCCAACATGTAAGCTGAAAAATCAGAAGGAACCTGAATTCCAGCTCACAGTTGCCAAGAAACTCTATATGATGCAGGTGCAGGGCAGGGGTTTTTTTTTTTCTTCCTCTTTTAAATTCAGACTCATTAAAATATGTATTTTGCAAGGGGATTAAATTCAAACATCTGGGAAAGGGAAGAAAAAGTCTACAACTCCGAAATATTCGTTTTCTTGGCTTCGGACTTGGATTGTTTCATTTCTTTTAAGTTGGGGACAAGAGGCTGCTGGCTGGCGAGATGACAGACGGGGCACAGGGAGGGCTAGAAAATGACTTGGAAGGGTCCCTGACTTCATCAGCAGCTATAATTGTGGGAAAAGAACCTGAAGATGCCAAACAACAGGAAATTACCAGAAGAATCTGTCAGCACAATCAGCTGCTATTTTCATTGTTCTTCGGCAAATTTATACGCAGTCGGGAGCACCTGGGCTGGCCTGGAGCCCAGGTTTGACTAATTGCCAGGGGAGAGGAGTCGTCATTTGTCTTTGGAGGGGTTTCCTCCATTCGCTCCTCAAAACATGTGGTTTCGCTTTTCCCCTCTCTCCGCAGGAAATGGCAGGACAGTGAGACACAAAATAAATGAGTTCACTTCCAAGAGGTTGCCTCCTAAGAGGCCACTCCAAAAATAACTGTCTTGTGAGAGGTTGTTAATAACCAAGGTTCTATATGCTGTCCTCGGAAAACAGCGTTCCAAAGGCACGGCGATTTCCACCCCCACCCGCTTCCCTGGCCAAACAGAGTGCACATTAAAAATAAAAGCATGAAAGATGAGAGAAGAAATCAAGCCTGGTGTCTTCTGGAGGTGGGGAATGTCACCCCTCACAGGCTTGCAAAACTCCTGTCCGCAGAGCAAAACTGTCCCCAAAGCCCACCCTCCGGTTAAGTGAAGGGTCCAGCTGGGACAGCGAATCCCACCCAGCCTCCTCAGCTCTTGCTCGATGTCCATCACTGACTTCCCTGTCTTAAACTCAACCTAGTGACTTTCCAGTGGGGAGCCAGGAGGGTCCTTGATGCCACGGATGAGGCCCACGCCCACTTGTCGCGCTGTTGCCTGTTGCACGGCATGGAGTTGGTGTTCGATCAGAAAGGGTTGAGTGAAGAGAGCAGAGTAGCTTGCTGTCCAGAGCTGGGTGTAGATAATTTGCAATGTCTTAAACTTCCAGAGATCACTTTTTTACAAGAACCACCTGCCAGAAGGTCAGCCTTCTCCCCTAGCTTTGCTCCATTTTTTTTTTATAGGTTAACATACCAATGAATGTTTTACACACACACAACACACACACACACACACACACACACACACACACACACACACACACACACACCCCTCGACCTCACACTCCCTCCCATCATTTAAGCAATAGCTCTAGCCAAGGTACTTCACTTGAGTAGCAAAGTAGCAAAGTCATGTTTTATATCCTTTCCTGAAACCAATAGAGCTTTCTAACTTAATTGCCTAGTATTTGCAACGTGCTGATTGGGACATGTCACGGTGA
The DNA here is from genome assembly GCA_902168415.1 of Peromyscus melanophrys. Classification (NCBI taxonomy): domain Eukaryota; kingdom Metazoa; phylum Chordata; class Mammalia; order Rodentia; family Cricetidae; genus Peromyscus; species Peromyscus melanophrys. Next base: position 54,309 of record CABHPR010157950.1, on the reverse strand, counting down.
CAGTATGTTTCATATTGAAACGTACATCCGCCTTTGGTATATTTTCACCTGCGCCGCGTTTCGCCTCTCTGGTGATTTAGGGGTTCTGGCAACATGTCAACAAAGCGTCGACTGCTTTTTCTTTCTTCTCTTCTCTCTTTTTAAAGCATCTAGAGCACCCGGCACATCATAACTACCTTCGACAAAGCCAGCAACATTTGGGTTTGATTTGGTTTCTGTCGCAGACCCCTTTCTCAAAGTTGAGCTGAGCTGTAATTCTAAACTGACCCACCTTCCCCCTCGCAAAGGTGAAAAAATGTTATGGAGCGTTTTACAACCCACAGCCCATCATTTATGCCGAAACTCTGGGAGAATTCAGTCTTGGCTTATTTTCCCTAAATCAGAGATGTTTTGACATGTTTATTTGTTTAATTTGTTTATTTTGACTAGCTCTGATTATAATTGGCAGCAGCGGGTAGAATTAACATTAGGCAGTGTCTTAGACTTGTCTGCTACAATAACACAGAAAGAATGTGAAGGGAAATCTGCCTGGTGCCTAACAATAGCAAGCGGGCAGGGAGGTAAGTGCACGGGTTTTCTTTCATGACGACAATCGCAACCCCAGACTCCAATTTTTACTTTTAAAAATGCATACGGAGAATTGCACAAATTACCTCAATTTATTTTTCTTTTATTCAACAAAAAAAGCCCCTCTAGTAACATACTTGGAGGAAAGTCACGAAAAATATTTAAAAAAAAAAAAAGTCTATTTTACTCTGGGATTTGTTTTCTGGGATTTTTGTTGTTCTATGGCTCTTTAGAAATAAAATCGCAGCAACTGTTCAAAATGTCATAAATGGTCACACCATATCCAATGTCATTGTGTGGTTGAAAAAAATACACTTTCTGAATTCTCTGTCTAAAAACACCCAAACAGTGAGATTTACATAGAGAACATAGGAGCTTGTTTTACTCTGGCAGTTTCTCCTGCCCTGATTTGCCGAGACAACGGCAGCAGGCTGTTAACTTTCGTCTTTATGCTTCCAAAGGTCCACAGAAAGTCTGTTTCAGAGGAATGATCCATACCCCACATGCAAGAGGCATACAATTCACTCTGGGGAGTGGAGGATTGGTGTATATCGTCCAGCCAAGTCACATGGCAGTAGGTGGCTGTGTTCCTTCTGGAGTACTCTTCCAAATCAGTGCGGAGACTCGCTCACCCCCATCCCTTATCCTCAGGTTGAAGGTTGCTTATGCCATGAGGTGCACTGGAGAGGGACTCTGACCACAGCTCCTGCAAGGATCCCATTCATCTATGTATTCTACTGGCAATTATGCCGAGAGCACAAACATGCCTTACACACATTTATTATCCCATAAATATTTGCCCTCCGCTTGCAGTATGGTTAATTGCTGTGTGCAATCCTGACTTTGAACACCATATACACTACACTCTGATGAGGGCCAAGTTCAAGTTGCCGTATCTATGCCAAGCAGCCCAGAGGTCCCCTGCTATGGAATATTCGCTTGGAGAAGCCTGAAGACTCCCGACAACTTGTCCTACAGCGCTTCTGTTTTATTTTAGTTTAAGTGAGTCTTGTGTGGGGCAAGAAAAATGATACAGGGTCAGGAGAGTTGATAACCATTTCTCTGTCCTGGTCAGTTCTGTGCTTATTAAGGGGACTGGGAAGGCAGTATTTAACAGGCTACGGATTTTCTTTCTAGAACTCCGAAAATGTATCGGTTTCCCCAGATCAAGAAGCATAAGAACTGCTGAACTCTGGGACATTGGACATGAAATCAGTCATCCATGGCAGCTTGAAAAAAAAAATGGAATTTGGAAAGAGAACAGGCCAAACTGCTTTTCCCAAACTGCACCTTGATTTCGTAGGAGGAAAAAGAAGATGAGATACCCGAAGGCTCAGGCTGGTGGAGTGTGGTGGCTGTGGCACTCCTAGGCACAGTCCCCTCCCCTCCCCTATGTGCTTCTCCCTAGAGTAGAACTCTTCCAACCGAGAAAGAAGTTGTGCTGAGGACACACACGCGCACACACACACACACACACACGCACGCGTGCACACATGCCAGCTGTGGACCTCCAGAGCTTGCTAGATATACTATTCAGACTGAGACCCAGAAAGCAGAACACAGAACTTCCCATCTCGTCTTGACATCTTGGTAAGCCTGGGAATGAAAAGCCAGTCCCATCAAGGAGAGTCAGCCAGGTCTCCAGACGTGTAATAAGCTACGAGACAGAAAGGTTTACTACGCAACGTTCATTTACTGCTTAATTCAAAGCATGGCCATGTCTGTCCCCTGAGCACTGGGCTAATTGGGACTTTACCATAGACAAGGTCCTGTGTTGTTTCTGTCAACATCTTGGGAGAACTAGCAGGACATAAAGATAAAGAATACAGCCTTACATCCAACATCCGGGGCAGGGGTGGGAGACTCTTCTTTTTTTCAATCTGAGATGAGGGGTGGGGGGCGGAGACCTGTGACAAGAATAACGAAAGGAAGTGACTTTCTCCTTTCTTCCTTTACTTTACTGCCCTCGGACTTGTAACCCGCACTCACAGAACGGAATGCTGGGGTCTGTCTGACTCCCACTCTGCCCCTGCTTTACCGTGTCACTTACAATTAAACACTTGCCTGATGTAGTCTTCACATTCTCCAGTAGTTCCAGGACCCAAATGACGCTGGGCTCCTCAGAAGACAAATGTGTCCCACTGTCAACTCGATATTATTTTTATTCCTTCCTACTAAAGGGAGAGCTTAAATTGTTCATATGAAATGGGCTGGCTTTCTTTTTCTTTTGGTTAAACTCAGTAATGAAGCATGGGCCATAAGTGTTTCCAAGCTCCTCGGATATAGAGGTTATATAAATACAAAGCAATATTATTGAAATGAAACTTCTTCAGGGCGTTTGCCAAGGGACCTGGTGTTAGGAATATTTTACATGAGAAGATTAAATGAGGAAGTGTCTAATGAAGTCTTGCTGCGGGCAGCTCCACCAGGACCCGTTCTCCGTCCCGCCGGAGAGTGCGGTGATTTAAAAGAACAACCACACAGTGGCTAACTTGGAGGAGAGTCTGAGAACCATTTTACTGCCTGCCAACACTGTTCTGTGGCTTTAGACATTTCCCAAACTCACTGTACTAAAAATGATAAAAAAAAAAAAAAAAAAAAAAGGAATCCAAGAATCCTTCAGGATGAGGAGACCTTCAATGGATTCAAGTTAGAAAAATGACTCCGTCAGATCCACCATCGGGTAAAACCCTCTGGCTTTGAGAAACCAGACCCCATTGTTTAAGAAGAAATTCTTGGACTGGGGCTATAGTTCAGCCCATAGAGTGCTGGCCTAACGTGCACAGTGGCCTGGGTTTGACCTCCAATACTGCATTAAAAACCAGGCATGATGGCGAATGTCTGTAATCCTGGCACTCTGGAGATGGAAGCAAAAAATCCGAAGTTCAAGGTCATCCTCAACTACATAGTGAGTAGCAGCCAGTCTGGATACATGACGCCCTGTCTCAAAAGAGAGGGGGAGAGAAGGAGAAGGAGGAGAGAGGGAGGGGAAAATGGCAAGAAGGGAAAGAGATGGAGAAGAAATTCCTGTAGTGTGCTGCCTAGTCTCTTAGATGCATGAAATAACTCCAGGGAAAGGATAGTAGTGAGTGGTGACCAGAATCAAAGTCAAGGGCTTGCTGCAGTCCTGGGAAGGTGTAATTGGGTTGCAATTCTCCCGCTCCATCCTCCTATCCTGGGGTCTCCCCACACACTGTCAAGAATGAGAAGGGACATCATGACCTGTTTCTGATGTTGTATTGTGGTGTTGCTTTATAAAGGGAGGTGAAGAATTACGGTGATTCTAGAAAGTATAAGTATTTACTAAAGCAGCTTATAGATATGGTCGCCTGGAAAATATGTAAAGAAAAAAATTGTTGAGCTGACATATGAAACAAACACTAGATTCAGAGACACGGAGCCTTTCTTTTAACATTTTACCGGTGACTCTGATCACGTCATTTTGTCCTTACTGAAATAGCCTCGCTTGGATAATTGGAAATGCCAGTAGAGCCCTCCTGACAGGGTGCTTGCTGTGTGGGTCAAACAGGTGTGGTGATGCGTGGGCTGGGCAGGTACTGTGTCCTATAGCACTAGACAGTAGAATCTTTGCTGGGTACTGAAGCAAAAACTGAAATCACTCACTGGACAAGTGAGAAGCTGAGAATAGGCTCCGAAGCAGCTCATGTCCCTGATGCTGCCATCCGGGAACTGTTTTCAGCTGCAATAAATGAGTGCAGAATGGTTTTAAATACACAAGCAGATTCTTATTTAATCTGAAGATAGCCCTGGATGCTGTCATCTCTCCTGAGAAGTCTCCTCCCTTGTCTTTTCAATGCGCTCTTGGCCCAGAAGTCTCTTCTTTTGTTTGGCTTGTTATATAAGGTTATATAAATACGAACTGATCCTACTTGATTCGATGTGAACTTACATTCAATTCAATAGACATCCCTCAGAGAAGTCCTGATCAGTTCTGACTTCTTCGGACCTCCCAGCTGTCTCCCACTGCAGCATCCAGGAGCCCCATCTTTCTTCCTCCTGATTGTGCATGTACCCCTGCACAGGCCAGGCAGACTCTGCACTGGCCTGGACCCCTCTGTGGAGCCTCAGGCTACAGGCATTGACAGTCAGCAGCTGACACTGGGTGAGGTGGTCTCGGAGTCCCAGGGGAGCCTGTGCAGTCCTGCTCCAGCTCTCAGTGAAGCAGAGACAATGGGAGGGATTTTTGGACTTTCTGAGTCTCCAGACAGAGGCTTCTCAGGCTACATATCCATCAGTCATGAGGAACCCCTCTCCCAAGCCAGACCAAGACCCTCTGAACTTAATCAACATTCAGAGTCTGGCTCTGCCTGTGCCCTGCACTCAGCCAGGGAGTGCACTCAAGCAGGGAGCCAGGAAGATGGCCCCTGGACATGAGGCTCTGGGCTTCCAACCCGGGTGGGAGACCTTCTTTGTGACTTCCTGCCATTCTTCCATCCCATCTCTTTCCTCTCTTTTCTGGTCTTCTCAGTCCCCCCAAGCCCTCTTTCCCCTTCTCTCCCACATGGCAGACAAGCTTACCACAGCTGCTCTTTGTGGAGTGAACTCAAGGCAAGGTGTTGCCAGGTCTTTGTGATCTGCAGTACAGCTGTCAGAGAAGTCCCGTTTTCTGCTCTCTCTGCTTTGCTCCATAGCTCCTCACCAGTTTTGTTGGCCTTTGAACGGTGTCAACAGTTGAGTCCTGGGAGAGCATCAGCTTCCCCAGGCGGTGGTGTTCAGTGGGTTTGGCGGGTTTCTCTTCCTATGTGTGGAAAGCATCTTTGTTTCTTGCTTACAGTGCCCAGTCCCATCAATGTCCTATCATCTTCTTGATAGTCACTTGCATAGAGCAGGAAGCTCATCGTGAAATCTGACCGAAGCCAAATTTACTGTTGAGTTCAATTTCATACCCAGCTACTGTGGCTACTTGGTTCTCAAAAACAAAAACAATGTTATTTTCATCTGATCTAAAAGAAAGAAATTTGGCATTACAGTTTCCTTGGGAAACACATGACAGTACAGTCATTCTTCAGTATCCATGGGAACTGGTCCCAGGAACCCCAGACACCCAAATCTGCTGATGCTGAAATTCCTTCTATAAAATGGTGTAGTGTCTGTACAACCTCCATGTAGTTTAAATCATCTCCAGATATTTTTAACACTTAACACAATGTAAATATTATGCAAGTAGTTGTGATTCCATGTTCTTTAGGCAAAGATGACAAGGAAAAAAATCTGTATGTGTTGAGTATATAGACAGAGTTTTTAAAAAATATTTTCTATCTTCTACTGGTTGAACACGAGGATGTGGAACCCATGAATGCAGTGCACCGGCGTAAATACCAAGCTTGCTTTCCTAATAAGTGAAGTTGAATGTGAAAATATTCAAGGGTGGGAAAAAGAGAACTGAGCAAGCATCAAGTTCTTCTTGAGTAAAATTCTTAGCATTGTTCCACTCGGAGGAGAGTGGGCATTGGCTTTCAGCAAGCAGTAAAGATGTTCTGGCTACAGGGACCAGGGCATAGACAGCTCTCTGTTGCCATCCAGTGGGCCAACGCTGTATGCCAGACTCTTGGCTGAGATGATCCAGCACACTGAATCCAATTTGCATAAAATCATGCCATCTCCTCTAAAGAATCACTAAAGGCTCCAGAACGCACCCCACCCCCCTCCAGCCCTCCTACCCCCCTCATTAGCTGCCTTTGTTTGTCTTTGAGATAAAGGGATCTTGGCTGGCCTCTTCTTGTTGACTGAAAAATTCAGAGCTCAAAAAGAACAGCTTTTGTGGTACTTGGGCCAAACCTACAGTTCCCTAATTGGTTTAAAAGATGGGGAGGCAGGGTGTGGAGAGAGAATAAATGTGAAGCAGAGAGAGAGAGAGAGAGTACACAGTGCTGGCGTCGGGTAAGTGCCAAATGGTAAATAAGCCCTTTTTATAGACTCATTTGGCCTTGGTTGCTGCAAAGGCCTTCCTAATTGAGGGAGGAAGCAGACTAAAGGGCAGTCTTAAGTGACATGCAGTTCTTCCTGAGGAATGCGAAGGTCTGTGGTTGATCTGTAAAGAGATAACAGGGATTCTCTTGTGCCCTTGAAGTCTGTGGGTTAGTTAGGCAGGAGGAAGCATTTAGAGCTAATTATCCTGGAATTCTCCTTAAGCACATACTAGGTTTTCCTTCAGTGGGCCTGTGTCTGGGGTTCTTGCCCTGACCAACTGAACAAGACCAGTGGTCAGGTCGGTCACTAGTGGTCAGATGTTAATGACACAGACCAAATGGGGAGTCCAGGGCAGACTGTAAACCTCTGGGCCAGATGGTATGGGAGTCCACAAGTATCTGGTTCAAGTGTCTTCAAAGCTGGGGTTTGCCTTCCGAGAAAAGTTAAATGTGCTACCAAAGGTCTCTTATGTCAAAACGGAACATAGCAGAACACCAATAAGTTAACCAATCAGAGGGCACCTTTTGCAAACTCTGTCCTCTGCACAGCTCCTCACATAACACTGCACATGTGTTCTTTCTGCATGAGCTGAATGTTCACAGAAGAAAAGCCACATGAAAACCAGGGAAGAGAAGCTACCTTCCACAAGCGAAGAGTTGCCCTCTCGCTCAGCACAAGTCCAGGTCTGTTTGCAACAATCAGGAAAGCTATGAAAAGGCTGGAGATAACATTACAACTCCTACCATATTCATATGTCTTAAACATTTGGGATGCTTTCTTATTTCACTTATCACTTCATGATAAAGAATGTTAACAGATATTTAATATTAGTAATTCATGTGTTTTTTTCCTCTTTTGGGCTCTGCACCAATGTATTTGAGGAGTATCCAGAGATTACGAGATAAGCTATTTATTTTAAATCATTACCATTTACAAATGCTTATCTGTAGGAATGAGCATGTACTCATTTCTGTCCCGCTAGAGCAAAACATAAAACTGGGTGAGGTGCTCTAAATCCCAGTGCTTGGGAGGGGCAGGCAGGACGAGGAGTCGGAGATCCTCCTCAGCTACCAAGCAAGTTCAAGGCCCACCTAGGTTATATACGTTCCTGTCTTTAAAAACAGAAAGAAAGAAGGTCCTATACTAATAAAGCCAGAACAAATATCATATATATGGGTATATGCATACATGTGTATCTGTATATAATGATAAACATATATATGTTTAACATCAGATTCTATTTTACAAAACATAATAGTGGTTTCTATTTCTCCTATTGGCTAAAAACAAATACAAATCTTTGGAGTTTGTTGTGGACTGAATTATGTCTCTCCAGAGTTCTAGCCCTCAGTAACTCAGACCATAACTACACTGAGAGAAAAAAAGGGGGTCTAAGGTTTAAAAGAGGCTGGTCAGGGGTGCTGGTCCCATGTGGGTGGTATCCCTATAAGAAGTGATTAGGATATAGATACATAAAGAGATGACCACCTGAAGACCAGAAAGGGAAAGTGGCCACCTACAGGCCAAATCCTAAGGCCTCCAGAGAAAGCCGTCTCGCTAGCAGCCTGGTATCAGACTCCCAGCCTCCAGAACACAGGAGCATACACATCATCAGTGGGAGCCGGCCCAGCGTGTGGTGTTTTGTTGTTACATTTCACACAACTGAACGCAAAGTCAAGATCGGTTAGATCTGAAATTTCCCACCATACCACATCCTGCCTGCCTAGCCTTACTTTTGTTGTTGTTGTCGGTTGGTTTTGTTTTGAGTAGCGTATTAAGATATTAATTCACATAGCATGGAGTTTGCCTGCTGTAGGCATATCATTTAATGATTAAATGATAATAATCATTTCGGTACATTTACAGGGCATTGTACAGCCATGACCACAATACCACATAATCTTGAGAAAGACGCTTAACCTCTCCAGGCCTCAGCTTCTTCGTCTATGAAATGGACATGCATTTGTTTCGATGAATGCAAAAGTCATATGACATGTGTGTCCTTCTTTCTGTATCATTCTCAGGCCTCAGAGTCCTTTGAGACTAATGTTAAGTCTCAAATTTTATGGAACAGATACCTGACTTTCCAGTCAAGGCTCCAGTCTTTGCAAAACTTGGCACAAGCCCCCCACTCCCACCCCCCACCTCCCTACTCTCTGCTGCATCCCTAAGGTTTCAGAGTTAGCTTTAGACCCCACGTAACATTTTTCCACCATGACAGACAGCTTCCATGATCCAGCCTCCCACCCTGCTTGTCCTGTGTAATCCTCACCCCTTGAAGGTGTCGGCTGCACCCAGTGGCTGGCTTCTAGTCAACAGAATACAGAAGAAGAGACAGGATGCCATTGCTGAGATTAGGTGACAGAAGGCCGGCTTCCTGTTAGACATTCTCCCCGGCTCACTCACTTCTCTGCTCTGAGGGAATCCAGCTGTCACATTACCTACTGTCCTCAAGAAAACCATGTGGTGAGGCTTCTCATCAGCAGCCACTTGTGTGAGCTTGACCATAGAGGCCTCCCCAGTTGACCACCTCAATTGCAGCCACCTTGAGACTTGAGCTGGAGGCCACAGGTAAGCTGTCTGAGGACTGCTGAGTCCTAGAACAGTGAATCCCAGACTACTGAGTGTGGGGTGATTTGTTACACAGCTGTAGATAACCAATGCACCCACCTCACACTCCAAAAGAAAATAAAAAGGATTGAAACCAGACTTGCACAGCTCAGAACCCAGCCCCTGGTCAATGGTCAAGAAACTCACCAAACTTGGCCTGTGAGGATTTCCCACCATTTTAGTCTCCTTGGAAGGGCTTACTACCTGCCTGACCCCGGAATTCAGGTCAGGCTGCATCACGACCTTAGCTCTTTGATGGGCTAAATGAATTATGATTCGATGGATGAGCCCAATTTTGCACATCATTAGGATAAAAGCAATGTTCTCTTGTGGGTCTCTGAATCTTAAGTGGAAATGAAAGCATGGACTAGATTTGCACTCTGTGCATGTGTGTGCGTGTGTGTGTGTGTGTGTGTGTGTGTGTGTGTGTGTGTGTGTGTGTGTATACACATGGGGTGTGCTTTCCTGCATTTCAGTGTGTGTGGACATCAGATTGGACACTGGGTGTCTTCTTTCATCAATCTCTTAGTTTTGGGACAGGGTCTCTGAATGGAGCTCACTAATTTGTCTAGACTCATTGACCCGTGAGCCCCAGAAATCCTCCTGTCTACATGTCCTCAGCATTGGGATTACAAGATTCATATTTCTACATCAGCTTTTTTTTTTTTCCTACACTGGGGCTAAAGATTGAACTCTGGTCCTCGTGCATGCCAGGCTGACACGTCCCCAGCAAAGCCATTCTCCAGACCTTGAATTTGTATTTTGATCCCTCGGATTCAGTCTACTCCACTGAGAGTCAATTCCTCATCTACACAAGAAGTGTCTTAGATGATGCTTGTTACATTAGTAATTGAATTTGTCAAGAAGACGCCTTTTCTCCTCTAACTGCATGTGTGTTATTCTGGGCTCCTCTGGAAGACTGCATGGTCATGCCAGGCTCTGGGTAGATGAGGAACTGGCCAGTTAAGTCTTAGGGAGGCTAAAGGGAACAGCAGTGACTGTTAGCAATTTGTGATTGCCATGATTCTTCCACGTCCAACACATGCAAGGAAGCTACAAGAATAGACACATGGGCCTGTTAACCTTAACCTTCACGCTCTAGGCCAATGACATTCATTCTAAGATGTAGACTTACTAGAGGGGTTCTCTCCAGCAAATGTGGGGGTTCTAGAAGGTGACCTTCCTGCTGAGCCTGCCAAGTCTGGAGAATGTGCACTCAGAGAAGCTGCAACCACTTGAAGAAAGGCTCTCCAAAGAAGAAAGTCACACAAGGACAGGGGAAGACAAGGAGGGGGACACCCCTGGTGAGGTTGCATGGCAGTTCTGATTCCTGAGACTCTGATCCCTACTGCTGTGTATGTGAGTCTGTGTACCAGACTGGCTAGAGGTGGGGGTCTAGGCCTCACAGCTGATAAAACCAGAGAGTGGAACAGTGAGGAATCGTTCAAACAAGCTCAGGAGGATGTAGTCAGGCAGGATGCTTCCAGATGCACGCTTCAGGGGACCCAGGCAAAGCACCTTGAGTGACTTCTGTCACGAGGCACTTGGCTATAGGTCACCGGCTTCTCAGGAGCTGGAGAGAGAACTGTTCTGAGAAGATGCTAGTCACATTGCCAGGCAACAGGGTAACATGAGCCTGCCTTTGTTTTTGCTGGTTTTTCTTGTTTTTTTGTTTTGTTTTTTGTTTTACTTTTTGTATATGAGTGTTTACATGAATGTATGTCTGTATACTACACGCTTGCAGTGCCCATGGAGGAAAGAAAAGGATTTCAGATCCCCCGGAATTGGAATTATAGACAGTTGTGAGTGAACATATGAGTGCTGGGAATTGAACCAGGGTCCCCTATAAGAGCAACAAGTGCTCCTAACCACTGAGACGTCTCTCCAGCCCCTGACTTTTTTTTTTTTTTTCAAGTAAGCCTGTGAAAACCGATTGGTAGAATATCTTATATCCGGTGAAGCAATTTGGACTCTGTGCAGGTGGCTGCTGTCTCCTAAGGACAATTCAGATCCTGAGACAATGTCAGAGATTTGGGTCGTCACATTGTAGAAGTTAGCTCCAAGGCTACTTGGTACAGTGGCACTGTGCGAGAGGGGAGAGCAGGGGCATTGGAAAGGCGCTAAGATTGGAACGTGCCGCTATACTCTCTCACCCAATCTTTACTGGGTGCAAGGGTAAAGTGTCACCTCACATTTGGAGCCATGAGACGCTAACAGCTCCCGTGGGGACAGAGCCAGTTGCCTTGGCCATGGCTTCATTAGTGCCAAGTTGTACTCAGCTGAATCAATCATAGAAAGTAACACTTGTCTGTATCACACACGTTTTCCCAGGACACTTAACCCCAGTTTGAAAAGAAAGTTACATTAGTGGCAATCATCCAGACTTTGACCGAATTTGTCTATCCTCCTTGCTGCACTCCAATTCCCAAACCCTGACTCCCCAGAAGTGAGATGATTTCGTGGTGCACAGAATAAAGCCAATAGTCACGATATGACACCATTCCCCTGCTTCCCTCAACACCTTTCTTTTGTACCCCTTTAATGTTATAAAAGGGGGATGTTGTTTTGTTCTTCAGCTGCACAGCAGCAAAGAAAACCCTTCGCTCCAAAGACACACCTACAGAAACTCCCTGATGTTGTGAGCACACACATAGGCATGCATGCATGCACACATCTGTGTGCACCCTGCACATATACCCTACAGACACATTCTGCCAACAGAGCAGCATGTTGGGCTTGGGAAATGGTTCAGTGATCAAAGGTGCTTGCAACCAAGTCTCGCAGTCTGAGTTTGATCCCCAGAATTCATGTGAAGATAGAAAAAAAATAAAGAACCAACTCCAATGGTTGTCCTCTGACCTCCACATGTGCACCCCTCCACTAATAACAAATAAAATTTTCAAGGAGCAGTGTGTTATGCCCCAACTCTTTAGAAGATATTTTGTCCCAAGTGCTTTTTCCATTTCTAGATGCTGTTCCTTTCTTTTGACTGCCCAAGAATGGGAATCTATTGGGCTGATGGGAAACAAGCCTTTAAGACAACTAGACAACTCCAGAACCGTCCTCCAGGCCTGCACTTGCCTTCGCCCACCCCTCTACTGCCTCAGTACTCACCTCTCACCTGCCAAACAAACATTCTTCCCCTTCTGGGTAGCAGGACCCTCCTGGCGGTTCCACAGGCAATTGTAAGCAAAGCTTATGCTTTGCTTTGTTGCTACAGCTTTGCACACGGTTCTGGATTTGGTGTAGCATAATGGCTCGTACCACTGGTGCCAGCAAATCTAGTACTGTGTGGAAAAGTAGGATCACTGCTGCAATTACCCTATAGGGATGTGTGTAGGAAGTCTCCCTGTAGCTCAGGGTACAGTGCTGTGGAAGTGATTATGACAGGGATTTCTCAGAGTGGCTCAGTCACGTGGCTGCCATGCCAAACATGAAGCTTACTATCCAATAAACATTTGAAAAGCCTGGCATCTGTAATTCCAGTGCTGGACCAAGCAGGGAGAGGAAGAGGGTATCTGGGGCTTGCTGGTCAGTCAGTCCAGTTGAATATTCAAGCTACAGGCTCGGTGAGAGACATGATCTCAAAACATAAGGTGAAGGTCCAGCAAGATGACTCGGGGGTAAAGGTACCTGTCAGGTAAGCCTGGCCACCTGGGTTTGATCCCCAGAACCCACTTCCAGGTGGAAGAGGAGAAGTGACGTCACCAAGTTGTCCTCTGATGTCTGCATATAACTCCAACACACACATCATGTATACATACACCATAATAATAATTAGTAAAATAAAAGATGAGGTGGAGAATAACTGAGGAAGATATCCGACATCAACCTATGGCCACACACACACAGGAATTATCTTAGAAGGAAAAACTGGGTTTTCCCCACTCTGATCTATTGTAGAGATCTGCACGCACCATTAAAATGTAAAGAAAATGGAGTGAGAGTAAACGAGATAGTGGGTGGGGCTCGTGCGTGCCGCTGGCTTGGGAAGCGGTGTTTACTAGGGACTTTAGAAAGATCCTGACAACTTGTCAACTTTTTAGATTCAAGTTCAAACCTTAGGTACCGAGGCTGCCTTGCCCTCTAGCCCTGTGTTTAAGGACTTTCTTAGACCTTATTCCATTTACTCTCCATGATTAATCTGTACTAGCTATAATCCAGGAGACAAAACATACTGCTTACCTTTTTGTTCTTTCAGGGTTCAGTGTAAAAAAAATCCAATAAAGAGACGTTTAAAACATAATTGATATTTTGAGGCATAGCATAGGTTTTTTTTCTACCATCTTTTTCTATGTATATGTATAATTTATAACAGTGTAAGTTTGAAGATTCTTTTTTTCTTAGCAATAAAAGTGAATTTTTCTGTAATATGAAATACACTCCTTTCTGTAATAAGCCATGTTTGTGCGAAGTTTAATGGCACACCACGCACCATGATGTGGTTGACCAGTTCTCTGTCTACTGTAGGAGACACACAGCGTTTCCAGCTCCTAGTTATCAGAAGAACGCTGTGATCGGCGCTCTGACAGCAGAGTTTGATTGCTCCTCTTGGATTGATAACCACAAGTCAAATTTCTGGTCACAGCCCATGTACAATTTTAATGCTCTTCTTCTCATTGCCAAATAGCACTCTAGAAAAGTTATAGCAACTTGCAAAACCACAAATGATATTTAAAAAATTACTCATTTCCCTGTGACACTGCCAGCATTTTTATCTTTGACAGTTTTTTGAATGAAAAATTAGCTTTTATTTTTTTAATGTGCAATTATTTTTACATTTATCAAGAAAGTAAAAATACAGTTTTCATGGATTGACTGGCTATTTTTATTTTTGCTTGTGTAAAATGTTCCTTTCTATTATCTATTTTCTATTAAGCTGTCCATCTTTGTCCTGATTCTTTTTTTAATGTGTGCATGTGTTTGTATGTGCACATACGTGTGTACATGAGTGCACGTGTGGAAGCCATATGTTGACATCGGGTGTCTTGCTCAACCACTCTCCATCTGACTTTTTGAGGTGGGGTCTCTCACTGAATCAGGAGTATACTGATTTGTCTACAGGGGATGGCCAGCAAGCTCCAGGAATCCTCTTGACTCCACCTTCCCAGAGCTGTGCTTACAAATTTGCACTGTAGCATCTGGCTTTGATGTGAGTGCTGGGGACTGAACTCAAGTCCTCATGTTCACGTAACAAGCACTTTGCCTGCTGGGCCATCTATCTCCCCAGCCCCCATTCTTCATTTCCAAATGATTCCCCATTTACCTTTTGTGGTGGTTTAAATAAGAACAGCACTCATAGGCTCATATTTGGTCACCAGCAAGTGGAACTGTTTGAAAAGATTACTAGGATTAGGAGGTGTGGCCTTGTTGGAGGAGGTGTGTCTCTAGGACTGGGCTTTGAGGTTTCAAAAGCCCATGCCAGCCCAGTCTCTCTATCTCTCTGTCTGTGTCTGTGTCTGTGTCTGTGTCTGTGTCTGTGTCTGTGTCTGTGTCTGTGTCTGTGTCTGTGTCTGTGTCTGTCTCTCTCTCTCTCTCTCTCTCTCTCTCTCTCTCTCTCTCTCTCTCTCTCTCTCTGTGTGTGTGTGTGTGTGTCTGTCTGTCTGTCTGTCTGTCTGTCTGTCTTGCTGATCTGGATGTAGCTCTCAGCTTCTTCAACACCACACCTCTCTGCTGGCACTCTCCCCATAATGATGATAATGGACTAAGCCTCTTTGTGGATTATATAGCAGACTGTAAGCAAGGCCCCAATGAAATGTTTTCTTTTGTAAGAGTTGCCTTGGTCATGGTGAATCGTCACAGTAATAGAACTGTGACTAAGATACCTTTTAATATTATTTACTATTTAATATAGATATTATAGACATTTGTTTTCATGATGTTTGATGGAGTCAAATTATTCCACCTTTTATGTTTTTTGTACCTTTTTATACACCTATAAAGTCCTTCAAAGATGATTTGAGAATGATGTAATTATCCCCGAAAATTGTAATAGTTTCTCTTCACGTGGCAAACTTAACTTCCAGTGTGTCTGAAGTTGGGGTCTACCTCTATTCAACGGCTGGTGGCTCTTTGTAACCCATTATTCCCACAGACTTGAAATGCTAATTTCCTCACACATGGAACCTCTATCCCAGTTCCTAGGCCGGGCATGAGGGGCCTGTCACCTCCAAGGCCCTCCTCTGCTGGCAGGAAACTCATTCCTTCCCTACTAAAAGGAGAATTCATCACCGGCGCTTAGATTTCCATACAAGGCAAAGGGTCAGAACAATAATTGACGATGGCCATCACTGTAGCCTGGATTTTGTTTTTAATCAAAGAATATCATTTCACAGGAATCTCTGGTAAAGTAATGGACTTTGACCCAGTGTTTCTGTTGCTCTAAGCCATTAGCAATTAGCAGGGAGGAGGGTGTTCCTGTTAAAAGTCCTTGCTTCTGCTTTTATTAACTCTGTACTGCAGGGAGAACCATGTCAGGAACATGGCAGCTGGATGGAACAGCAGTGCTGAGCAACTGTGTGCAGAATCAGAGGGTAGGACACTGTCCGTCGAGACATCCCATCTGCTGCTGCTGCTTCTGCCACGGGAGAATAAGAATCCATTTACACCACTGGGTAGTGTAAGTAGGCCTTTGACCCAGCACCAAAGGCCTCTCTATCATTCACAGCTCTGAATCTGTTTCTGGTCAGCTCCATTGGTTTGAATGTAGCTCTAATGAGGCTGAGGTCACGGGTTCATTACCAGTGTGGTCTAATTACCAATAAGTCAACTGTTTCGGTGTCTTTGCTTGTACTTCCAAACCAAGCCAGCCATTCTGCATATGCTCAGCTTTGGTCACACAGGGGACGAATGGGGCTCCCAGAGTTAAATCAGTACAAATCTCTTACCATAGTAGGATGAACACTCTATGTCCAGCTGTTGACAGGCCAGTGGCAGGGCTTGGACCTGAGCAACAAGAACCCACTCTTACCCTGGCACGAGGGCCATCGGTAATTGGCACATGCTCCCCCAATCCTGTGGGTGAGGCTGCCAAGCTCCTCTCTCAAAGGGCTTATTATTCTAATTTAGAGGAGAGAGGAAGAAGAGGAGGGGTCCAAAGCATTTACAGTGATGCTTTTAGTTATCAGGGATCTTTAGAAGAACTGGATGAAGAAAATAAAATAAAAGGAGAGGTATTACTCCTTTTCATTTTATCATAAGGTAAATGAAAATTGTTAAAAATAATTTGGAGAATCAGAAACAGAAGAAAACAGCCAGTGCCAACACAATTTGTGGTCCTGTTTTAAGACCAGTGACATTTTTGTGACTCTTTTAATGTGTTGCACAATTAATGTTTTACATGGGAAATAAACGCCTGTGGGTGGAATGAAAAACATCCAGCATCTCTCACAAACCGATTATTTTAAATCTTCCCGCAGAAACGTCTGGTCCTGACCCACAGAAGCTGCGCACTTTGAGTGACTCCTTCTAAGCTAAGAGGTCCCCACCCTGACAGGAGCCCCATGATGAAACTCACCCAGGAAGTTAGAGACCCCCTCCACCCTCTCAAAACCACTCTCACTTCTCACACTCAAGATAGGGTGCATTGACCACCCTATCATTTGGAAAGCATCAAGAGAGCAACCTCTCTGCCCGCCTAACGAGGACGCCGAGGAATGGGGCGCTTCCCTCAGGAGCGCCCTGTAATTTCTCATGGAAACACTTTGTGAAAAGCCAGCCATATATCGTAGCCCCTGAGTACGAAACCACGGGTCCCTCTAACCACACAAAACAGCTGTGCCCTCCGAGAAAGGTCACCTGCTGCAGGCATGTTTCTTTTTACTTTTAAAGAAATGTCAGACCATGTTTTATGCACTCCTTATGACAGGGTACTGTTTATTGTATCACCAACCTGCCATAACTTCCGAACAAGGAAACTGCCATTACGCGGAGAGTATATATCTTTCTGACTTGCAGGAAAGATGAAAATTAAGAACGGCCCTTTTTCGGAGTGGCCTAAGTATTCTTTGACAGTCTCCTACAATATTTCAAACATCTCAGATTCATAAAACCCGACTCTTGACTCTCTGAGCCCACTGGAGTTCAGGGTGGAGTGACATTGATCGAAAAGAGAGTCCCAGCACTGCCCTCGGCAGGTGATTTGATCAAGGACTTTAAGCCAGCTTGTTTGGTGCCCCCAAGGACGCTAATGCACATGTAAAGAAATCACAGGACATTAGGTAATAATGGCTAATGTTTAGCAGGTGCCAGGCCTGTGCTAGGCATGGGACATGCATTATCTCAATTTGTCCTCACATCTCTGGAAAAGTCACTCAACAGCTCCGCGATACAGATAAGGAGAATAAGAGAATCAAGGGACTTGTTTTAAAGGGAGACCACATTGCTGGACAGTGAGGGCGTCTTAAGATTCAAAATCTGGGAAACTACTTCAGTCCTTGCCAGCACAAGAATCCCCAATTCCATCCCCAGATGCCATGGAAAAACAAAACAAAGGAGAACTGAAAAGGTGGGTGTAGTGGTGGTGGTGGTGATGGTGTGTTTTAATCCAGCACCAAGGGTTGGGGTGTGGGTGGATTCCTGAGGCTCACCTGGTGCCCTAGCCTACTTGGCAAGTTCCAAGCCAGTGAGAGACCCTGTCTCTAAAAAGCAAGTTGGAAGGAATCGGAGGAATGACAGCTATACATATTGGAAGAGAGAGAGAGAGAGAGAGAGAGAGAGAGAGAGAGAGAGAGAGAGAGAAGCTTCGAATTCAAAAGCTTTACTCAAAGCCGAATATGTAGTCCATACTCATCTCATCGACTGCATGTCGCTCCTCAGCCATTGTGGTTCCAGGCAATGACAAGTGTCTTTACTATCCTTACATTCGGTTAGTACTGTCTAAATTGTTGGGGAGACAGTAAGTAGTCTCATTACAGAACACAACTACATATAACCTGTTTGAAATCAGATCTGTGTGACCTCAAACTCCACAACCGATGCCGAAGTTTCTGACCTGGTGAATTTTCTAGAAGTCAGGAGAGTGTGAACCATTTTCAAACTCCTGCTTTAATTCTTGATTGTCTGGGATACAGTGGGGAGGGGTGGGGATGAAGTCACTCGAGAGTTCTGTTTAAAATCCTTGTCAAAGTCTGTTTCACTGTGTTTTCATACTCTAGGCCAGGTGAAATTTTAGGAATGTCAGGATGTTTCAGCAAACAGTCTAGATCTAGACTGGGCTGACGAGGAACATGTGGCCACTATGGGACACAAACTCGTTTCTGTGAGTTAGTGCAGAGGTTCCTAGAGGTTGGGGCAGTCTGGCCCTGGCCTCTTGCCAATTAGAATCCGATATGCAAGTAGGAGAGGAAATACTAGGGGCCGAACCATGTGACAGAGAATGGGTCTGGGGAGATAAGGGAGAGGAAGCTAAAAGTAAAAAAAATAAGTATGCATGGAAATGCCATAAAGAATTTTAGAGGGCGTTCATATTCAAAACCTGGGGAAATACTTCAGTCCTGGTGAGCCTAGGGACCCGAATTCCATCCCCAGAAGCCATGTGAAACAAAACACAAAAGCTGGATGTGGTGGTGGTCATGGTATGCTTTAATCCAGCACAGAGACAGACAGATGGACTTTCTCTCTTCTTGTGCCTTTCCGCTCCTGCCTTTTCTCTGCTCTTCTCCATCCCCCTCAGTACCTCAGGGCACTCACTGTGTGGAGGGCAGAGCCTGGATGAGGAGCACTGAATGATATAGGCTGTCTGCTCGCTCATTTTCCCCCTGACTCTCCTGAGTTCTGTGACCTTATTCAAGTCACTTAACTGTTGTGGGATAATCTTTTTGAACACTGTGAAGATGTGTCTCTGCCAAGGCAACTTCTGATTGGTTTAGTAAAGAGCTGAACAGCCCATAGCTAGGCAGGAGAGGATAGGTGGGACTTCCTGGAAGAGAGAGGAACTCTGGGAAGAAGAGGTGAGATTCACCAGTGAGATGCAGAGCAAGTCAGACAGTACAGTATGGAGGAGAGGTAATGAGCCACGTGGCAGGTGTAGATTAATATAAACAGGTTAATTTAAGAGTTAGTTGGGAACAAGCCTAAGCTAAGGCCAAGCTTTCATAATTAATAAGCAGTCTCTGTGTCATTATTTGGGAGCTGGTAGTTCAAAAAAAGTTCTACTACACTTAAACTATGCCTTTCCACTTCAATTTTCACACACACACACACACACACACACACACACACACACACACACACAC
>CABHPR010157950.1:0-34956 GCA_902168415.1 Peromyscus melanophrys | reverse complement strand
ACACACACACACACCCCAGCACATTTGTATGGAAAGCCAAATGGAATGGCCATATTTCATCCAGGGACATGAGGGAGTTAGATTAAACGGCTGCTACAGTCCTTTTGGGGTTTGACATGTCATGGCTTCCCTCTGGCACAATGACCGTCCTTTCCTTTCTCATCTTCCTTTACTTCATTCTCCTTGTCTCTCCGGCATGGAAGTCGGGCATCAGAGTGGAGAGGGCAGACATTCATAGGTGTGTGGAATCTCTCTGGGTCTCCCTTCCCCCCATCTCTCCCTATCTCCTTGTCCCGCGCCCAATTCCTTATGTGTTTTGAAGCAGGATCTTATCTTTTTTTAATGTATGGTGCATGTGTGAGTGAATTGTGTGTGAGTGTGTATGTCTGTGTGTCTGTGTATGGTGTGTGTGTGTGTGTGTGTGTCTGTGTGTGTGTGTGTGTCTGTGTATGGTATATGTGTATGTGTGTGTGAGTGTGCACACTATGTGTGTGCATGTATACATGCCTGCATATTCAAGTGTGTGGATGTCAGAAGACAAGCTCAGTGCCTGTCTGCACCTTCCACCGTTCTTGTTCACTGATGCACACACCAGGCTTGTTGGCCCATGGACTTCCAGGGATTCCATGTAAGCTCTTCTCTAGGCTTCAGCTCACAAGTGGAAGAGTCCTTATTTTAAAAAAAGAAAGAACAAAAGAAAGGAAAAAGGAAGAAAGAAAGAAAGAAAAACATTTATTTATCTTTATTATTTTAGGCATTTTGTCTGCCGGTAACTACATGTACCATGTGTGTGCCTGTGGCCTGTAGAGATCAGAAGAGGGCATCAGATCCCCTGGAACTGGAGTTACAGGCAGCTCTAAGTTGCCATGCAGGTTCTGGAAATCAAACCTGGGTCCTCTGGAAGAGCAGCCATTGCTCTTACCCACTGAGCTGTCTCCTCAGCCCTGGAGAGTCCTTTTTAAAGATCACAAGTTTAAAAAAAAAAAAAAAAAAGGAAGCCTTGTGCTTGGTGTTGAATGTTAATCAATCATGGTTAAAAATAGCTTTCATTTGATTTTTTTCCTTTTGTCTTACCTTAAAGTGACTGATCTTCCTATGAGAAAAGAGAATGGGGGCATTCTAAGAGAAGAAGCTAGCCGTCTGCACTCTCAGTGAGTTGGGTCATGTAGAAATGATAAAATTGAAATTTTATATATACTTTCTTTTCAATTATGAGAGCAAGAGGAGTCTCAGTAGAGTGGAGAGGGTTATATATGTCTTGGTTTTCAAGAAAGGGAAGAAAGAAAAGAGTCTGTAAAGATAAGTGGGGTTAATGATAATCTCTGGAACACCAGCTGAGAGGGCTTTCGAAGAAGGCTGGGGAGATAGCTCAGCCCATAAAATGTTTGGTGCTCAAGCAAGAGGACCTGACTTAGCACCCCAGAACCCTAGTGCAGAGCCTGTAACCCCAGCACAGGGGTAGTGGGCAGAGAGAGAGAGAGATCCCTGGGGCTTCCAGCTCAACCAGCCTAGCTTAGTCAGAGAGCTTTGAGGCCTTACCTCAAAATGAAACAAGGGATAAGGCATCTGAGGAGCAACACAGGCGTGCACACATGTGCTTCAACAAAGCATGTGATAGAGCTTTGCATTACAGCATTCTGGACAAAATTTAGAAATCTGAGCTAGATGCTGATGTTGTTAGATGGACTTGGCTAGTAAGCACTTGGATGGCTGTCCTCAGAGCCGTGATTAATCGATGACTGTCAACCTGAGGAGGTTTTCACACTGTGCCGTAGAACTGTCTGTCCTTGGCCTACCCTGCTACACATTTGCCTGATTTAGCTGGGGACAGTGAAGATGTGTTCACTAAATCAGAACACGACAGGCAACTAGGAGGGGCAGATAACAGATGTTAGGCCCTGAATTGCTCTGAGACAATGGGCCAGCTTTCCTAAATTTGCAACGTGAAGAACTTCTCTACTCCATGTGGAGAAATAATTTCAGCTCCTTGAAAGGATCAAGCAACTGTGCAGGAAATCTGTTGTGGAACTCTGTAGCTAGAGTTTTCCTGCCTGGCCCACAGTCAGGACAAATCTCTCTCACCCACCAGTCCCACAGCCGCTCAGACCCAACCAAGTAAACACAGAGACTTATATTGCTTACAAACTATATGGCCATGGCAGGCTTCTTGCTAACTGTTCTTATATCTTAAATTAATCCATTTCTATAAATCTATACCTTGCCACATGGCTTGTGGCTTACCAGCATCTTCACATGCTGTTTGTCATGGTGGCGGCTGGCAGTGTCTCCTCAGCCTTCCACTTCCCAGAATTCTCTCCTCCTTGTCCCGCCTATACTTCTTCCTGCCTGACCACTGGCCAATCAGTGTTTTATTCATTGACCAATAAGCAACATGTTTGACATACAGACCATCCCATAGCACTTCCCCTTTTCTTTTTTTTTCAAAAAGGAAGATTTTAACATTAACATAGTAAAATTACATATAATTTGGGAATTTGGGCGTAGCTTCTCTTACTACTTCCTGCTGGAGGGGGGCGCTGTATCTTATGGGGACACAAAGAAAATTTTAGGATTATGGAGTAGTCCATGAGGCTGTATTGTCTGAGCCAGTTGCCTTCAAACCGTTCTGGATGTTGGATCATCTGGGCCATGCTGTAATCGGAGACCTCTCAGGGGGTCTTGGCTGGTCAAACCTGATGTATCTTAATCTGGAACACATCCATAGCCTCTGGCTTTCTGTGGAAACAAAATCAGAGCTTCCTTTCCAAAGCAACATATCTTTACATCCAAATTTTGAAGTCAAGGTATCTTTAAAATATACATATTGGTTTAACTCAGCTTCCTTTACAATCAAATATCTCTCTGCAGTTAAGAATCCCAAAGACAACACAATGCAGATTCTCTGTGTGATATCCCTCTTTACGTGGCTTATATTTTATACTTCCTTTACTGTCTCTTTAAAGACTTCATTTTTCAAAACTATTTCTTTATATAACTGTATATATTCCTTTTTATCTCTCTTTGAAGTCTACGTACATTTTTACACACATTTTAAAGCATTTAAAGTCTTGTTCCATCTGAATCTGTCTTATTGTGAATCAATTGTTTTAAACTGCAGCATTCTAAGACTGAAACGGTGCTGTGGCTGCTGGCTCCGCCCACCTCAGCTTCCCAACATGGCGGTGATACGTTTACCGCTAGCTCTGGGAGCCTTCGTGGGTCTATGCTTCTATCAAAGCAGCGTTTAGCCCAGAAACCTCTTTTTTTTGTTTTGTACTAGCAAAGGCTAAATCCACCACGCAGTTTAATGTGCCACTGGCAGACGCCTCATTCCCGCCATACTGCAGGTCGAGCGCACGCCAGGAACCCGCCATAGTGACTCAAACACGCAGGCCGCCACTAACTTGAGAGAGACAACTAGGAACTGTTTTTAGCTCCGTTTTAGTATCTTTTTTTTCAGGTTTTAGGTGGAAACTCTTGCCCCACGTTGGGCGCCATTTGTAGCTAGAGTTTTCCTGCCTGGCCCACAGTCAGGACAAATCTCTCTCACCCACCAGTCCCACAGCCGCTCAGACCCAACCAAGTAAACACAGAGACTTATATTGCTTACAAACTGTATGGCCATGGCAGGCTTCTTGCTAACTGTTCTTATATCTTACATTAATCCATTTCTATAAATCTATACCTTGCCACATGGCTTGTGGCTTACCAGCATCTTCACATGCTGTTTGTCATGGTGGCGGCTGGCAGTGTCTCCTCAGCCTTCCACTTCCCAGAATTCTCTCCTCCTTGTCCCGCCTATACTTCTTCCTGCCTGACCACTGGCCAATCAGTGTTTTATTCATTGACCAATAAGCAACATGTTTGACATACAGACCATCCCACAGCAGAACTCTGCTCTCAGGATATAGCTGGGCCATCGCCACCTCAATCAGAGTAGCTGTGACTACCCACACACACAAGGCTGGGCCTCTGATGTTCCCTCATACAAGAAAGGTGTGGGGAGGGTCAGTAGACCTAAGATTCCAACCATTCACTGCCCTCTGAGCTGTACAGAACCTTGTCCCACTGCATGTCGTCTTGGGAGATGCAAGCGTACAGAGAGAGGAGGACTATCTAGTCCATCCCTGGGAGGTTGTCGCCCCTTGTGGCATGAGAGATTTCAGTGACACAGCTATTTGGTATCATCATGCTTCTGCAGAAAGCCCTGTAAACTCACTGGTTTACCAAGCTGCATTTGAATGGCATTATTCCTCTGGTCTGCAGTGGTGCTTTTTTCTAGGGTAAGGAAATGTTTATTCACATCTCCACAGGAAACACAACTAAAGTGATTACAAATCCACAGCCCAGCATGGTCACATAAGCCTGTGACATAATCTCAACATCTCAAGGCAGAGACATTAGGAGCTCCATAAGTCCAAGACCAGCCTATGTACATTGGGAGTTCCAGGCCAGCTAGAGCTACATAGTGAGATCCTGTCCCCAAAACCACCACCACCAAAAGGCAGCTACCACCGTTTCCCATGATCAGCACACCAGAAACAATTTGGTTTCTGGTCTCTGACCTGTCCTGCTCTGGGTTCAATATAACATGCACGTCTTCTCTCATCTCACTTTGTTTTACCCCTCAGCTCTTGTTAGGACCAACCAGTATCTGGTCCCTCTTCTTGGTCCTCCACTTTCCCAGAAGAAGTCTCTAAATCTTACCCATCATTATATCCACGGTACTTAGCCTCTTTTCTGGTAAGGGTAATTCTTTCCATTTGCCTTGGAGGAGCCCGGAGAGCCTTCTGTTTGGAAGGTCTTGGATTTGTTGTGACAATGTCCAATACATTCTGCATGATCTCTGATGGCATCTACAGATTGCAGGCCATTCACACTGTGTTGTAGCATATTATCTGAATGTGTGTTACTTTTGTTTATACTGCATTTGTTTAACTCTGTGAAGCTATGTTACTGTTCCTGTCTAAAACATCTGATTGTCTAATAAAGAGTTGAATGGCCAATGGTGAGGCAGGAGAAAGGATGGGCAGAGCTGGCAGGCAGAAAGGATAAATAGAAGGAGAAATCTGAGAGGAGGAAGAGAAAGAGTGAGAGAGAAGGAAGACGACTTCAGAGGCCAGCCAACCAGCTACACAGCAAGCCACGGAGTAAGAGTAAGATTTACAAAAGTAAGAGAACAAGAAAAGTCCTGAGGCAAAAGGTAGATGGGATAATTTAAGATAAGAAAAGCTGGCTAGAAACAATCCAAGCAAAGGCTGGGCATTGATAATTAAGAATAAGCCTCTGTGAGTGATTTATTTGGGAGCTGGGTGGCAGGCCTTTTATAGGACCAAAAACCTCCCAAAACAACATTTTGGTGCACCAACATGGCACTTGAATTTCTATAGTGCCCGAGAAATTTTTTTAAGTGTATATGGCTCCTTTAAGAGTTTCAGCCAGACAGTTTCTGCCAGTCAGTGAGCCCTTGAGCAGTCAATACATTAGGTAGGAACAAAAAACTAAGTAAAAAAAATGCCTGCCACAGTGCAAGCATCAGCATTCTAGAACTCTAGGAAAGCTGAATGAAATTCTTGGTCAAACAAACTTCCAAATGGGCTGAGGGCTCTAACGACCTGAGAAGTGGGCAGAGCCAGCTGAGGAGCCAGATGCAAAGAATCCATGTGTAAGTTAGCAGTTTAAAAGTTTGCTTGTTCAGTCAAAAAAAGACTAGAGATATTGTAGTAAAAGAGGTCCAGACAGAAAAACCTCTGAACAGGTTCCAGTGTGTTTAACAATGTGCGTAGGCTTAAGAAAGAAAGAAAAAGGGTATAGTCATAGAAAAAAATGAATAGTTTATAAAACAAAGTCTTTAAAGAGAGAGTAAAAGTAATAAAACAGAATGAGCCATATAAGATGGGAAATACTCAGGGGGTCTGGATCCTGTATGATATTGTGTTGATTTTGAAATTTTTGAATGCTGAAAAGCAAAAGACAGCTGCTAGGACACCTGGGATTGTGAACAGGACTGTAAAAT
Source organism: Peromyscus melanophrys (assembly GCA_902168415.1). Classification (NCBI taxonomy): domain Eukaryota; kingdom Metazoa; phylum Chordata; class Mammalia; order Rodentia; family Cricetidae; genus Peromyscus; species Peromyscus melanophrys. The sequence continues at coordinate 28,940 of CABHPR010157950.1, read as the reverse complement.
TGAACCAACCTAGATACTTCAGGGCTATCTTAACTTTAAAAAAGAAGTCTAAAAATATATTTGTCAAATGGAAATAAAAAATGCTTTGGAGTTTTGTTCCCACAGAAGAGAAGTGGTTGTGGACTCCTTCAGGATTAATATGGGCCAGGTTTGATTAGGCAAGACCTCCTGAATCTTAACAGGTGGTATCCATCAGCAAGGGTTACTGCTCGTCTTCCCAGGACTTGGCCATTATCTCAAATGTTCTCTCTGGGACACTAAAGATACTTCTTTCACAGACAGCAGGAAGTAGTATGGAGAAAACTACACCCACATTCCCAAGAGTTGGGGGGTGTGTAGATGTAACCAACCATCTTATTAAATAAGAAACACAGAGCTAATGTAAAGATAAAAGCCCAAGAGGTCAGAGCTAAGAGCCTTACCCGCCTGCTTCAGCTAGCCTCTTCAGCCAAGAGACCTCTCCGAAAAGGGGACCTACTTCCTGTCTGTTTGTCTTTATATGCTTTCTATTCTGCCTTCTCATTGGTTGTAAACCCAACCACGTGACTGCCTCGTCACTACCTGTCTGTACAGACCTCCAGACACACATTGGTGCATGTGTCTCCAATGCTGGCTGTATCCTTGAACACACAGAGATCTACCTAGCTCTGCCTACCAAGTGCTGGGATTAAAGGCATGCACCATGAACGCCCAGCTCTGCTCTGCTTGCTATTAGCTCTGATCCCCAGGCAATTTTATTTATTAACATACAAATAAAATCACATTTCAGTACAAATAAAATACCACTATAGGGGTGTGAGTAGTTTTTGGTTATTTGGTGGGTTATGGATGTTTATCATTTAGGGGAATATAGTATATTGATACAAATTGAAAATTATTTTTGTGATACTGTATATATGTTTCTACTCTTGTTTAAAGAATTTCTCGCCTTTAATCCCAGCACTCGGGAGGCAGAGGCAGGTGGATCTCTGTGAGTTCGAGGCCAGCCTGGGCTACCAAGTGAGTTCCAGGAAAGGCGCAAAGCTACACAGAGAAACCCTGTCTCGGAAAAAAAAAAAAAGAATTTCTGTATATTGATAAAAATTTAAGGATTTTTTTTATAACATATTGTATGTATATTTCTATTTTTATTTAAGGAATTGTGCCTATGCAGTTCATTTGGAAATGTAGGGTGAAGTTCTAGTTTTTGAAAGCTATTATTATAAACCATATAGGATAATCAGAAAACATAGATTAGTGGTTAGTCATTTACAACAATCAAATTTGTAGATATGTTAGGTCTGATTTCCAGATCATATAGAGATATATTTTAAATAGATAGATGGTCTTTAAAACTTTCAAAGACCTACAGAATATGGCATTTAAAATGTTTTGTTAACTTAGAGCTTTTCATGACAATGAGACACATCTGCTCCTGGCAGCACCAATATACTTCAGAGATGATAGGCATTGAAGCAGCTCCTTATGGAGTTTGCTTTCAATGTGGCAAGATTGGCCACTGGGCAAAGAAACTGTTCTTGCCTTTGACTGCTGACAACATGCTGTACAGACTGGACATGCAGGACACAGAGAAAAGCAACTGATGAACTTTGCCAAAACAAGGCAGGACAGTCCTTCAAGTTTCCCACTTCACTGAGAAGTCTGCCTGATACTCTAGGCCTATAGGCTGAAGATGGATGCCCCAAGGTTGCAGAAGAATCTTTGAGTGACTGTCCAGGCAGTCAGATGTCTCTACCATTTCTAGAGTTTTGGTAATTGTTTGCAATGTGCCTTTTGTTTACTTAAATAATATTATATGCTTCTGGGGCCTTTGATGGAGTTGAAGACTAAATAGTTATAGTTGCAGTTTTCCTTAGATATGATAGAAAGTAAATTAGGTATAAAATTTTGGATTTACTAAGATAGGACAGATTATGGAGCACTTTCTTTAAATTTACCAGACACAAATGAATTGGAATCCAGTACCTTGTGAATGTAATATTCATTTGATAATTGTTCTTATTGTATATAGTTTTACTATGTTAAAGTCAAAACCTTTCTTTTTATTTAGACAAAAAGGGGGAAATGTAATAAAATATTATTTTAAGGTGTGTTACTTTTGTTTATGTTGCATTTGTTTAACTCTGTGAAACTGTCTAAAACACCTGATTGTCTAATAAGGAGCTAAATGGCCAATGGTGAGGCAGGAGAAAGGATGGGTGGAGCTGGTAAGCAGAGATGATAAACAGAAGGAGAAATCTGGGAGGAGGAGAAAGAGTGAGAGAGGAGGAGGACTTCAGGGGCCAGCCACCCAGCTACATAGCAGAGTAAGCCACAGAGTAAGAGTAAGATTTACAGAAGTAAGAGAATGGGAAAAGTCCAGAAGCAAAAGGTAGATGGGATAATTTAAGATAAGAAAAGCTGGCAAGAAAAAAGCCAAGCAAAGGCCAGGCATTTATAATTAAGAATAAGCCTCTGTGAGTGATTTATTTGGGAGCTGGGTAGCAGGCCCCCCCCCCCAAAGAGCCAAAAATACAACACTGTGACACTAAGACCCCTGTGAAATAGGATGGCATTTGGAGGGTTCAAAAACCTGTAATACAGACACTCAAAGAACAGTACCCAATGTTCAGCTTAGTATGAACAGGAAATTCATGAGATTTGGGGCTCCAATGTTTGGGAAAGTGAATCTATCATTGTATTAGTTACGTTTCTGTTGTTGGGTTAAAACACCATGACTAAGGTATTTATAGAAGGAAGGGTTTATATGTCTTACAGTTCCCGAGGGAGGAGAGTCCATCATGGCAGGGAAGCATGGCAGCAAGCAGCAGCCATGTGTCTGGATCAGGATGCTGAGTGCTCTCTTCTTGAACTACAAGTACACAGCAGAGAGAGTGAACTGGAAGTGGATGAGGCTATTTTTCTCTCAAAGCTTGCCCCCAGTGATGTATTTCCTCCAGCAGGGTCACAACTCCTAAGCCTCCCCAAACAGCACTATGAACTGGGAACCAAGTGTTCAAATCTGTCAGGAATCCCCACAAGCCTCAAGGCTAGTGGGGAGATGATCCTCAAGAGGTGAAGAATGAAACTCGTACAGTACCATCATTGCAGGCACTGGGTCATGCCCTCCAGGGACTGACCTCATGGCTTAACTTTTCTTACACATTTAACCATAGTAGAACTGGTGACCTGTGACCTGTACAACAAGAATGAATTCTATTGACTGATAAACAGAACTTAGGGCTGGGGCCTAGAGGAAGGATCTTTGATAAGCATAAGGAAAGAGTCTATTGGTGGAGGATTCAAAGTACATAGGTCCTCCTTCACAGGGATGTGTTCTATTCACTGAGAGACAATGCTCAGAATAGTAGAGGGATTCTGGTGGAGGCTGACTCTTAATAGAATAGCAGAGGATCACCAGGTTGTTTGACACAGCACTCCAGCATTCCAGGTGACCAGGCTTCTTCATTTCCTTCCACTGAAGAAAATGGGCCCATGTGATTGGCAGCCCTGGTTTCCCCAACGCTTGTTCTAAGCTGTGCTTCTTACACAAATCCAGGAGCTTATGGGGGATAGTCTCAGTCATCCCCCACAGTCACTGAGGGAGCAATTGTCTCATTTCCTCTGTGCTCATTCACTTCTGCTGGGTACCATGTAGGGAAGCAGAAATACAAACTTCTTGGAGAAGAAGGGCCAGCTGAATTCAGAGGTTTAAAAACAAGCTAATAGGGCTGGGGATGTAGATCGCTTAGCAGAGTGCTTGCCTACCATGCACTAAGCTTTGAGGTCCATCCTGAGCACCGGATATAAGCTGAGTGTGGTACTTGGGAGGTGGAGGCAGGAGGATCAGAAGTTTGAGGCCAGCCTGGAACACATGAGACCCTGTCTCAAAAACAAAAACCAATTAAACTAACCAAAGCCTGACAAGTTCAGATCTTTAGCTTTGATATGTTACAGTCATTATCTACAAGTTTCCAGGCTTGCATGTGAAGAAGTTGGAGTTAGTTCTTCTATTAGACAAGGGTGGAAGCTACAGGAAAAAAAAAATCACATTTCATAAATTGCTAACAATTACAACCATTGAAGACTGGCTAGAACAACCTTAGGACATTCTGGAGTCCCTGTTATTAAAGAAGCTATCAAAGGAACTGTTCCCTGTAGCGTTATAGTAATTGCATGAGCCAACATGATACCAACTTTAAGTCTTTAAGGTCCTTTAAACTGCAGACTTCTAATGTTATAGCTATACATCTGGTTTAACTACAGCTATTTCCTCTTCTCATCCACCCTTTAAAAAAGCACATTATGAAGGAGATACAGTTCTCTTTTTAAGTTCTCAAGATCAGATAGATGAAATTGAGGAAGACCAGGAGTAATTCCTCTTTGAAGATACAGCTGGTAAGTATCTTCTGGGGTGTCCAAAATTCTCCTCTTCCTTTCTAGCAACCCTAGCCCCCACCCTGGTTCCCTTGGGTCCCGTGAAGCATGATTTCAACCCTGTACTGTTATCAGACTCGGGATGACAGATCATTTTCTCTTCCAAGCCTTCCCTTTCACAGATGGGAAGCAGTCCAGGACACTGTGGCCAATCTGGTGAAGGGGGCCTCGCTTCCTTGTCACTGAAACCCACATAATGATCTGATGGGCTCTGATTAGTTCTGGGATGAGAAGGGAAACCAAGGAAAAGGGGAGTGGTGGTGTGAAGTATGTGAGACGGGCACATGCCTTGTTCTATGTCAACCCATGGCAGTCCTACTGCTGGGCTCAGCCCATCCCCGGATCTAGGGATACCAGACTCCGAGGAGCATGTGCTTCACTCCTCTCCTCTCTGCATTCTGCAGCCCCCTCTTAAGAACACCAGTTCTACCTTTGTATCTGCTCAGAGTTCTCAGTTCACATCTTTTCAAAGGGGAGGATTCAGCAGAGTCACAGACAGTTGGAGCAGTTTATTCAGCAAAATGAGGCACGTAAGTGCATTCCAGAGAGACTGGAGTATGTCGCAAGGAGTGGTGCATGGGAGCCCATTGAGTTCCAAGTTGAGGATTTTTAAGACATTTCTTTAGAAAGAAAAGAAGAATAAAAGGAAGGAAGGAAAGAAGGAAGGGAGGGAGGGAGGGAGGGAGGGAGGGAGGGAGGGAGGGAGGGAGGGAGGAAGGAAGGAAGGAAGGGAGGGAGGGAGGGAGGGAGGGAGGGAAGGAGGGAGGGGAGGGAGGGAGGGAGGGAGGGAGGGAGGAAGGAAGGAAGGAAGGAAGGAAAGGAAGGGAGGAAGGAAAGGAAGGGAGGGAGGGAGGGAAAGTTTCTTATGGTCCCCTCCCTCTTGTGAAGTCATTGTAAAGTTCCTCCCATTGGGTATTGCTTTTTGTTTGTTTGTTTTTTTGGTTTTTCAAGACAGAGTTTCTCTGTGTAGCTTTGTGCCTTTCCTGGAACTCACTCTGTAGCCCAGGCTGGCCTTGAACTCACAGAGATCCGCCTGCCTCTGCCTCCCGAGTGCTGGGATTAAAGGCGTGCACCACCACCTCCCAGCTGGGTATTGCTTTTCATTCCCCACTCTACTGTGCAAGCTCCAGGGTGAAGACACCTCTATGATTATTCATTCCCTACTCACTAGGACATTTGTTGGTGTACAGAGAGAAAGTAACCTGGCACCTTACTTCCTGATACAGTAGAAAACTAATTGCACCTTCAAGAAGGTCTAGCCACATTCAAGGGGGGAATTTGAGCCATCAGGAGATACAGTTACAAGATAAATTTAACATTAACTCCCTGCCTAAGTGTTCACAATGTATCTACTCACAAAAGGGTTGGATCTACATAACACCTCCTCCTTTAGCTCACATCTTTCCCAATACCTACTCGAACACTCTGATGCAGCCCATGCTCCACTCAAGAGCAAGTACAATTTTTTTACAAGTCTAAATCCAATTACATCACTTTCTCCCTTAAAACTTTAGTATGGCTGCCCTATGTGATGAGTTAAACTCACTCCTATTTCTTCCTCTGCTCTGCAGGTCTACATGGTCTGGTCTCTGGCATCATTTCACACATCTCAGCTTCATCTCCACCCTGGTCATCAATGCACGCACTCCTTACACCCCGAGGACCCTCGCAGCTTGCCTCTCTTTCTAGAAAGCTCTTTCCAGTCACAGCCATATGGCTGGCTTTGACCTCCATGTCTCAGCTCCAGCACTGTCTAGAGGAAAAGGAAAACTATGCTCTTTGATAAACATTTTTATATATCTTTTACATGCTTAATATCTTCCCAGAACTTTAAAGCAGTTGACAAATTGAGAAGTATTTTAGAATTCATGCCATCACTTTAAAGTTTAATATTTTAAAAAATTTATAATCAGAACTGAATCCACTTTACTCTCTAGACCTCAACAGAAGCAAACACAACAATAGTTTCTCCACAATCTGTCTCTTTACTTAACTCATCTTATTTACATGCGTTGTCACATTTGACATTTTTTGACCAAGTGTTGATCTTAAGTCATTTTTAATTGACTTAAACTCACTGATCCTTTTCATTTAAAATGTTAATGTTATGGTCATTGATTTTTCTTTATAAAATTATTGTATTAAAGTAGTAACTGACACTCTTGCTGTACAGTAGTGGCACACACCTTTAATCCCAGCACTTGGCAGGCAGATCTCTGAATTTGAGGCCAGCCTGGGCTACAGAGTGAGTTCCAGGACAGCCAGGACGACACAGAGAAACCCTGTCTTGAAAAACCAAACCAACCAAACAAACAAAAAAGTAGCCGCTGACTACTGGGATTTTGGTGTCCCTCAAAGTCCACGATCACTAGCTTTCTCTAGATCTGCCTCTGCTCAGCTTAAATCCATCTCCTCACAGAGACCTCCTGTGACCTTTGTGTTATAATGCAGCTCAGAGGTTATAGCTTAGTATGTGTGAAACCCTAGGTTTGCTCTCCAACACCCCGTAACGTTCCAGCCCTGAGCCCATTGAATCCCTTTATATCCTGCCCTTCCAAGTTAACCCTATCAGCACATCTATGCTTCTCGGTGATCTTACTGTGCTTTTAAATTAGTCCGTTGTAGTCGAGTTTCTAAACCATCTTATTAAATAAAAAACACGGAGCCAGATATAGGGGTGAAAGCCTGAGAGAGATCAGGGAATTAGGGAAAGCCACAGCCAACCTTACCTCACCAACTCGGCAGCTTCCAAATACGAATGACATCCTGTCTACCCACGCCTACATGCCTTGCTGTTCTGCCGTCTGATTTGCTCTCTCTGTCCAGCTACATCACTTCCTCTTCCTGCCCACCTCTGTCACTGCCCGTCTGTCTGTACAGACCTCCAGACCTCCATGGTTAACTAGTGCTGGAATTTAAAGTGTGGGCCACCACACCTGGCTCTGTGTCCAGTGTGGCCTTGAATTCACAGAGATCCAGACAGATCCCTGCCTGCCAAGTGATAGGATTAAAGGCGCGTGCTACCGTTGCCTGACTTCTTTGTTTACTTATAATGGCTGTTCCTATTCCTCTGATCTCCAGGCAAGCTTTGTTTATTAAAGCACAAATAAAATGTCACCACAGTCCTTAAGTTTTACATTAGATTCCAAGTGGAAGCGCTGTGAGGACATGTGTCACTCTGTCCTCAGCACCTAGAATAGGGGCTGACCCGCAATGAAAGTTCCTGTCGGAGCAGGAATCATTGGCTCATACATGGCTGCTGTCAATGTTAGCACAAAAATTAAAGTTGAAGCAATGGAAGTAGAGGAGGAGAGGCACCTATCAAGTAGAACAATCGTCATTCCAGGCATTTTGAACCTCTTCTTCACATTCTACTGCTTGACATGTCTTAACTTAGTTCCAGGCATACTGAACACGTAGTCCATGAAGAGGAGCTATGCATGTAGCCTATGAATTATTTGTTTTGTTGCTGTGACAAAATGCCTGTCACAAGTCCCTTAAGGAGAGAAGGACTCACTGTGGCTCGCAGTTGGAGAGTTGCGGACATGGCAGGAGTGTGAGGCAGCTGGTCACATGGCATCCACAGTCAGGAAGCAGAGAGAGATGGATGCTGGTGGCCACCTTCTCTTTCCTATTCAGTCTGAGACCCTAGTCCTGTAGAAAGATGCTACCCACATTTAGGGTGAGTCTTTCCACCTCAGTTAACTGAATCTAGAAACTTCCTTCATGACTATGCCAGAGATTTGTTCCCATCGTGGTTCTAAGTCTCACCAAATTGACAGGAGTAGACATCACACAGCCCAAGACAAAATTACTTAAAACAATGGGAGACTTTTTCCTTTCTTCCTCTCTCTCTCTTTCTCTCTTTCTTTCTTTCTTTCTTTCTTTCTTTCTTTCTTTCTTTCTTTCTTTCTTTCTTTCTTTCTTTCTCTCTCTCTCTCTCTCCCTTCCTTCCTTCCTTCCTTCCTTCCTTCCTTCCTTCCTTCCTTTCTTTCTTTCTTTCTTTCTTTCTTTCTTTCTTTCTTTCTTTCTCTACCCCCCCCACTTTCTTTCTTTCCTCTCTCTCTCTCTTTTGGTAACTCAATTACATGGTCTTTGAGCATGAACTTTTGTAGATGACACCATCAAGTTGTAAAAGGTTGGACAGCCCTGCATGCTCTTACAAATAGATGTTCCTATTTTTTACATTCTGTCGAGGACAAGACAACACCGACCAATGATGGTGCTGGGATTCAAACCCTAAACCCATGTTCTTCACCTCAATCTTGTACTGCCAGGGAAAAAAGAATACAAAGACACAGCATTATGTCTAGTGGGGAGCAAGCGCTGAGAGCAGCTTGCATTTGGAAGGAGGTGGTGTATATGATTGGCATATGCAAGTAATGGACCCTAGATACAGATATCCTAATTTGTTACAGGGTAACTTCCTAACTACCTTGCCTTTTTTTTCCCTTCAAAGTAGAATGTGGTGAGGAAGAGTTCAAATTTATTTGGGTTTAAATTAGTGCAAGTTTTGTAGTATCTATTTAGTGGAAAAACAAACAAACAAAAGAAAAACAAAATCAACTTTAGCACTGGGAAATTTTCCTCTAGTCCTTCAGCATTCCCACAAGAAATTTTTCTTTAAAAAATAATAATTGCCATAATATTAATAATTTTTCTTATTTTTCTAAAGTGGACTCCTTGGACCCCACTGACTAGAACAGTTGTGGAGAGAAAGATCAGGGGTTAACTTCATTCTCCTGGGTTCTGAACACTGACGTGGGACTTCAGAGAAACCTTCATCCAATTTTTACCCCAAATTAAATCAAGAGCATTGATAATTAGTTTCTATCAAAGTTATCTAGGGGGAAATGAAAGAAACTGAAAAAGCCATAAGCTGTCTTTACTTCTTCATTAATATTTGCTCCCAGGTGCGGGTCAAATAAACCACGCTCACACTTTTAAATGAGTTGCTTTAAAGTTGATGAATTGTTTTTCTCTTTGGGTTTCCGCCACCCGTGGAGCTGGTTGCTCCCACTCCGGCTCCCTCTTTTACTTGAGGTTTCAGTCAAACAAAGAAAGCCAAGCTCTGCTCCCTAGAAAGCGAACCCCATTTGCTTTCAAAGTTGCCCCCCACCACATATCCAGTCCCACAAGACTCCTCAGAGAAGTCTTTCCACAGTCAAAATTCCTGGCTCTAAGAGATACCACACGAGGCTGATGGAGAGGGAGGCTTTCAGAAGCCCTGAACAGAAGCAAGAAGTCACAGGCTGGAACCTGGAGGAGCTGCACGCGCCCATCTGACCGCCACCGGAACCATAGCAATTTTCCCGGTGTGAGGCTTCCTTCAATTCCGTCCAGGGAGAACTCATAGGGGAGAGAAGCAGAGGGATGGGAGTGCCCTGCAGGTGCTCTGAATCTGGGATCCGGAGGTCCACGGAGAATCCTGTGGCTTCTTCAATCAAATGCTACTTGAGGAAACTAATGATAAAGGCCAGGCAAGGAACGGCTCAAGGCATGGGGGACAATGCCCAGAACACACACCAGGTGACAGCAGTCCCATTCCAAACAGAACAGAATCTCCCACTCTTGTGAGGTTACAGAGCACTCACAAGTTCTTGCCTCATTACAGGAGAAGGGAGCCTCTTGGCAAATGCTGCTACGGTCCCCAAAAAGTTTACTGGACAGGCAAAGATGAAGAAATACACAACAAAATGATTAAAAAGATTTTTAAAAAAAAATCAATAGAAACTGACTTCTAAGCAATAAAAAATACTAGCATCAGTCGATAAATAAATGCAAAGATTAAAGACGTATATGTGTATATATATCAGGCATGGTGGTATATGCCTTTAATCTCAGAACTTGAGAGGCAAGATTTGTGGGAATTCCAGGCCAGCCTGATCTACATAGCTAATTTCAGCCAGCCTGGGCTACATAAAGAGACCCAGTTTCAAAACTAAAAATCAAAGCCCAAAACAAAACCACAATGATGTGATGGGGCAAGACCACAGTGTAAAGAGTCCTCCATCTTTTAGTCTTGCTGAGGCCATATCAGGTTTAACAATTTGATCTCCTTGATGGAGAATCCCATAGAGAACTACCCAACTCCTATTCTAGCAACCTGAGGTCAGGATGTCCTAGCTAACTTATCTTACTTAGCCTTTGTTAAAACTGCTTGCTTGTGCGGATCCTCCTCCAGCTAACCGCTTATCTTAGCTTCTGTTCAAACTGCTTCCTTCAAACTGCTTACCCTGTGAGGCGCCCCCTGCAGCTGCTCAGTGAGATGCCTGGATAAGGTCTCTGCCCTTAAAAACCCCATGTTCTGGACACTGGGGCCACACCTAGGTCCCTGAACATTTGGGTATAGTCCCAGCTTGCTGGAATAAAGACTTTGAATTGGCTAAAATGTGTCTGAGAGGTCATCCCTGGTGAACTCCAGGTAACAATGGCACTAGAATTCAAACCTAAAACCCACGCTTTTTAAAAAAAAAATTTAAGATTTATTTAATTTTATGTGTATGTTTTGCTCACATTTATGTACATATATGTACCACTACTGGAGTTCCAGATGGCTGTGAGCCACCATGTGGGTGCTGGGAATCAAACCTGGGTCCTCTTAATCACTGAGCCATCTCCAAAGCCCCCAGCAACCACATGCTTAATCCTAACCTTATACTACCAGCTAACAGTCCCATCTCATTTTCCCTCTGCTCAATTCTCTGGATTCTCTTTTTTTCTTTTTCTTTTTTCCAAGACAGGGTTTCTCTGTGTAGCCCTGGCTGTCTTGAAACTCTGTAGACCAGGCTGGCCTCGAACTTAGACACTGCCTCTGCCTCCCGTGTGCTGAGATTAAAGGTGTGTACCACTGCACCCCCAGCTAACTCTCTGTATTCTTAAAAGCCTTATTCACTCACTCTTGGCCCCTTCAGCACTCACTGTTGGCACCCCACATTTTACAGAGTCTTCACAAGCTCCTACTTGGTCATCACGTTGTAGGAAGAGACTCCTGCCCCCTGTACTCTGGACTGACATATCTTCAGTGTTTCCTAATGCCTGGCAGACAGAGTTCTAAGAGAGGTCAGTCAAATGAATGATTATCTAGCTTTTAACTGGCAAGTCTCTTGGTGGGTAACAGAGTGTTGGGAACAACTTGGGTTCCACACAGTTTTGCTGTGCTCTTACTATGGAACACTCCTGTGTGACGATGCAAAGCCACTGTGCTTTTGTGTAACAAATTGTGGGCTTGTGTCAGTAAAGAAAATGGCAAGCGGCTGTAGAGACAAGGAGTAGCTGTGAAAAGGAGAACCATATCTGGCATATGCAGGCTGGTGCTGTCGATAAAGCATTGTAGATGCAATGGATTCCATTTGAGTGGTCCAGGAAACAGATGCCGAGATGGAATCCAAAGCACTGGTGAGGTGTTCTGGCGTCACTCCTTCCCAGGCAATGTAAGTCCTCAGCACCCCAATACTGCCTGTGTCTTCTTTTTGTACCCCTGGCTCTGTCCTTTGCTGGGTGAATGACACTCCCATACTGGCTATGGGGGGGTTAACCTCATATCTCTCTCTGCCTTTAGGAAGCAAGTAATCCATCTCCTTGGTGGTGGTGGTGAAGAACATGGTGGGCATGTTCTTCAGCAGGGGATAATATCCAGAGGGGCTGCATATGCTGAGTTTGGAGAGCCCAGGATGGGGGTGATCCTGGGTCCCTTCCATTAGCATTAGCTAAGGCTGGCTCCTCATCACCTCCTAAGAAATGGCTTTAACAAGAACCCTCTGTTTGTTTTGGTGAAGTGACAATCTAATTCATGTATAGGAAGAGAGATTTCCTAAAAGAGAAAAGTGTCTGTTGCTAACTTTGCCTAAAAAAAAAAAAGGCATTTTCTGTGACTACAGAACAACTTCTCTTGCAAGCCTCTAAGCTATTTGGAATCTGTCTTTTCCAAGAGGAAAAAAGTGTTTACATTTGTAAAACTGAGATTCTACTGAGCCAGTCTTCTCAAAACCTTAGGATTTTTATTCTAAAATTCCTTCAAACCCCACCTTTTAAATGAAACTTCCCCTAATGTTTCCAGCATCCCAAGATGAATTCTTTGGAAGAGCTCACATTCACCATATCTGTATTTCTTCTTTCCCAACTGATGTGGCAGCAGTTCATGCAAGAAGGAACTATTTCTCACTAGGCTCAGAGGGGGCTGCCCACCCACAGCAAGCCCCAGGAATCTCAGCCATATTATAATGTAATATGAGTGTTTACATTATGGATAATATGTGACAGCATGCTCCATGTTGTATTTCTGGACTTACAATACATACATACACACACACACACACACACACACACACACACACACACACACACTTGTGGTGGTGGGGGTTTTGTTGTGTGTCTTTCAAGACAGGGTTTCTCTGTGCAGCCCTGACTGTCCTGAAACTTGGACTGTAGACTATGCAAGTCTCGAACTCAGAGATCGGTCTATCTTTGCCTTCTAAGTGCTGGGATTAAAGGCGTGTGCCACCATGACCAGCTCAAGCGACTTTAGTGCTAACTACCCTCAGAAGGGATTAACTTGGTTGTCATAGGCTATAGTAAGGTAATGCATCTGGTCCTGGTCTCCTGCTCCCTCTAAGTAATAGCTCATGCCTATGAATAGTCTTCTTCATTCCCTAAAATGTCCCCCAATCTCCTAAGAAGGAGACAAGGGTCCCTCTGGCCAATATCTATTATAAGAGATAAAACAGGACTTTGGCAGATAGAGGAACGAGTGAGCCGATACCAGTTGAATTAAAGCACCTATTAGCATATTAATTAGTAGTAATACCTCTAGTGAGGTATGTAATTATCTGCACCCTACATTATAAAATAGTGTCCAGAAATGATTCATTCCGTTCTCTGAATAAGTAACTTTGAACATAACCCTGTTTCCTTTATATAACCTCCAATACTTAGTCCAAAGACTGGTTTCCGCCTGTATTTTCCTGACATAATAGCAAGCCAAGTACTAGCTCCATTTCACAGGTGAAAAATGTTGCAGGGAGAAAGCAAAATGAAGCAAACCGAACTATCCAGAGGCCAGAGCAAACTTTCCTTCCACTAAGCAGTACTGCCTTGCTGATGCAAACTCAGCTCCCACATAAGTAAGCAAAGGAGGACAGGAGGAGGAGGGGGAGGAGGAGGGGGAGGAGGAGGATGAAGAGGAGAAGGGCAAGGAGGAAGAGGGGGAGGGAGGGAAGAAGAGAAAGAGGAGGGAGGAAGAGGAGAAGGAGGAAGAAGAAGAGGAAAAGAGAGGAAAAGCAGGAGGAGGAGAGCAAGCCTTCCTCAAAGCCCATATTCTATCTTACCGCAAGTGAGGCCTAGGAGCCTGGACTGCAGAACACCTCTACTCTGGCCTGTTGGTAACATCCGATGCTGTAGCTACAGCGAAAGAACAAAAGACAGTCCGTTGCAAAGGGATGTTCCACCTGTGCTGTGTCTTCCAACCAGTGACTTCCTCCCTGGAAACAAAGTGTCCAAAGCCCTCTTCTTTCCTCCTGGCTTCCCACCCTGCTGGTGCTGGGGAGAAACTCCATGTTCTGTTCTCTGGTGCACCCCTCTGCCCCCCTCAGGGCTCTGTGTAGGTGGAACTCACGAAGGACGGAAAGGATGCTCTCACCAATTTTCATCCCCTTCTTGCTTAATAATGCATCCCAGGCGTTGTGTTTCAGGCTGGTATTTTCGTGGCTATGTGGGTTATTTCCAGGCCCAGCTATTACCAGCGAATATGGTGACATTAATATGAGTAAATGCAGGAAAAGGGATGAAATAAAACATATCCTATTGAAGGAAATGAGGGTTCCTTAAGAAAGGAAAACACACATAGGAAGGACACGGGCATATCAGGATACAAATAGGCCCCCGGGGAGCTGTGGATTCCACAGGCATGATGTTATTGAAGTACTTGATACTGGAGTAAGCACCTGCAGAGATGAATTACATCCTTGTTCAGACCACTAACGTTGGGTACTGACATTGCAGGAAGCGCTTATGGTATATTTCAAATCCCTTGCCCGCTACATAAATATCCAATAAATCAATCAGTGATAAAGGACACTAGCTAAAAGCTTAAAATGCTGAACAAGCCACCTCCCCTCCTCAGAGAAGCTGCCACCTTTAATTTATGAGGGGTTTCCTAGTCACTCACACCTCCTGCCCTGGAAAAGCAAGATGAGCGATTAACACCTTCTGTGCTGGGCTGTGGAGAAGCAGGAGGGTTGGCAGCGGGGATGGTTTTGCTAACAGCTGCTCTTTGTCTTTTTAAGGCATTCTTTGTACATATTTCTAGGGTGCATTATAATAATTTAATATGTGTGCACAGTGCATAGTAATCAGAGTAGCCAGCACTTCTGGAATTCTCTGGAAATTACTGATACCCACCCTCTCCGACCCTCCCCCCAACTTAGTTGTCGAGTGTCACAGAGGAGATCACTTCTCTCCCTCTGGGGAAACAGAGTTGGAGGTCCACGTTCCCTCTATTCAGTGATACTGTCTCATGTACTCAGGGCGGACTTTCTAATGGTTGTTCCGTAAGTGGAAAGTCAGAGGTATTATGGGAGTTCTTGTGCCTCTGATAATAGAACTAACACAAAATCTCTCGCCAAATACAATGAACAATTTAAAAAAAAATGACCTGTGATTATTTAAAAGGAAAACGACTGTTAGGAAATGTGCCCAGCTGTCATAAGGGTCATCTTTGGGTGGCAAAACGGGACTTTTGCCTTCTTTCCTGCATTTCCTCAAGTATCTTGTCCAAAGATGCTGTGCTGAGTGATTGTGCCAGTGGAATGCCTAGCCTCTCCAACAACCCCAGTGTGATAGGAATTTAATGTGTTAATTCATTGGGTCACGGGATGCCCAGATATTCTGTTGAACACTATCCTGGACAAGTCAGAGAAGGTGTTTGGGAGTGAGATCAACACTCGAATAGGAAGATGGGGAAATCGGATGGTCCTAACCTAGTGGGCATGAGCTTCCTCTAATCAGTTGAAGGTCTGATAGCAAAACAAGCTCTGGCTGAGCAGGATGTCCACACTTGCCCATCTCCAGCTGGGACGCTGGTCTCCTGACTGTGGACATAGACTAGAGCAGATACCACTGGCCCTTCTCTGTACCACCTTTCCATCTACAAACGTGGGAACATCTCAGCCCCCGAAGCTCCAAGAACCACTTTCTTCTAAGGAATTTGTTTCACACCCCTGCTTCCTGTTATTTGTTTCTCTGGAGAGCCCTGACTAATACAAAAAGTCAGGTGTTTACACATTTTTCTCTCCCATTGTTCCTATACATAGAAAGCAATTTTTTAAAATCATGCAAATTTAAGAACTATGTAAAGAAAACCTAACAGAATTAATTCCACTGAGAGCATTAATATTTCATTTCCAGTTTAATTTTGGTATTTTTACTTCCATATAAATCTCAAGGCACTCCAAAGAGTATAGACATCAATATCATTTATATAAAACCACACAAAGCTTTGACTAATTACAAAAGCCTGTATTTCGTGTGTTTAATGTTATTGCATTGAAAATGAAAGTACTTTCAATTCTACTCTTTAGTAATTTTTTAAATCAAAAAAAAAAAAAAAAAAAAAGCCAAACTCTTAGTTTGTGCATCAGAAAAAAATGAGCCAGAACAAAAACTTGCTGAGCACTGCCTGGTGGGAGGCTCCCAGATGGTGAAAACAACAAACACCTAGCAAGTGTGATGTCAGTCCCATCTTAGACAGTCCTGGTCACCACCCTGCGTTGGGTGCTGGAGAGCATTCTGGAGAACATCAAGGGTGGCTGGGGAGCCGTCATTTGTGGAAGGTCACAGAGGCAGGCCCCGACTATGGCTTAAGCTCATCTCGAGGAAGTGGGACGCTGTCTCCACGCTTGAGGGGTCACTGTCAAGCCAAGATGGATATCAGGAAACCAACACAAGAGTATATATGATTAAGCATTAAATCGGGGTGGTATTTTCATTGACTTTCATCAATTACAGCAAGTCTCGTCTGACTCGTTCCATTTTCAGAACTGAAGTTCAAAGTTGGGAAATAATTCACCCACACAGTTAGTGGCAGTCCCAGAAAGAAAGTCCTGGAATGATGGTTTGCGTTCCTAATGAGGCATAAACACAGACATTTCTCTAGCCTCAAGAAGCTGTTTTGAAGAGGCCCAAGCAAAGGCTGTACCACTCCACCCCTGCCTGCCCAGATGTTCAGGAAAGCAGAATAAAATGATTCTAGGGGGAAAAGCTTTTGTTTGATTGCTAGCTCTGATGAAGGCTTTAAGAAATCAGAGATTCTCTGCATGGGACTCGGCATCAGGGATGTTGTCTCCACAGAGCACTAGGAACTAAATGTTCTTTAATAATTATGGGTCAGCATAGGACTGAGGTAGTAGGGGGAGGGAAAGGGGAGTGTTGGAGGAGACAGGGAAGAACAGAGAGGCAGGGAAAAAAGGAAGCCAAAAGAAAGGAAAAGAGGGAGAAAAAAATCAGCTTTGTCCCATTCAACTTAATTTTAAATTATGTCATAGTATCTTAGTTAGCTTGCTATTATTGTGAGGAAACACCATGATCAAAAAGCAATTTGGGGAAGAAAGGGTTTAATTCAGCTTACAGCTGTCAGGTCATACTCCTACTCCATCGTGAGGGAAGTCAGGGCAGGAACTCAAGGCAGGGACTTGGAGGCAGGAACTGGAGCAGACACCACTGAAGACTGCTGCTTCCTGGCTCGTTCCTCATCATTTGCTCAGCCTGCTTTCTTTACAACCTAGGACCACCTGCCCAGGGTGATGCTGCCCCACCATGGGTGGAACCTCCCTACATCAATTATTCATCAAGAAAATGCCCTGTAGACTGACCTGGAGGCCATCTGATGGAGACACTTTCTCACTTGAGGGTCCTCTTCCCAGATAACTCTAGTTTGTGTCAAATCGACAAGAAAGAAGCAGGATGCACAGTTTGAGAATTTTCTTTCCTTTTAGATTTATTTCTAGTTATGTGTATTGTGTGAGTGTGGTACCCATGGAGGTCAGAGGGGATGGATCTCTGAAGCTGTAAGTGGCTGCTGAGCCCCTGTTGTGGATGCTGGGAGCACTCAAACTCAGAGTGAAAGAGCAGTATGCGCTCCAAAACACGAAGCCATTTCTCCAAACACAAAGTAGGCGAATTTTCTAAGGACCAGAGCTTATCCCAGGCTCTTCACTTTCATTCCTTAAACAGATATATCACTATCATTTCAAAGGGTGAAGTTGAGACTTACTTGCTCGAGGCCACTGGGATCTGAATACAGTTCAAGGCTTGGGATGTAGTTTTAGTTGGTAGAATGCCTTCCTGGTACAAACAAAGCCTAGGGTTTGGTCCTCAGCACAGCATAAACCAGGCGAGGTGGTAATCTTACCACTTGGGAGGCGGAGGCAGGAATTCAGTCATCCCCAGCTACAGAGTAAGTTCAAAACCAGCCGGGGATACATGAGACCCTGCCTCAAAACAAGCAAAACACATCCAAATTCAGTTTAGTCTGAACCTACATCTGCAGGTCTGGACCTCCATGTAGAAGCATTTCCACATTCAAGCTTCAGAGACACAAAGCTCCCACTATCCCCAGGCATCTTTTTCAGCTTGGCCGATCAATGTTTCCCAAGCTACTCGGAGTTCATCAAGTTCACGGGCTGTGAGTTAAACTTCTTTTCCCATTGAATTTTCATCCAACTGATAGCTAAGGCTGCTGATCCAAGCACAGGATTGTATTGTATTGTATTGAAGTAGAATTAATATTGGTTCCAGAAGCGTCCTGCCAGAATTCTGCAGGGCTCCCCAAAGGATATATCATCCCAATAAACTGTGTTCTTTCTCCTGTTCTCTGTCTTTAGGCACAAGAGGATCGGGCCAGACCTATCAGCCCCGATCAGATGGAAATGGAGAGAAGCAGTTGGCAGCTCTTATTGCCCCACCGTCTGAGCAGAGCCTAAGGCAGGCCAGTATCTCCAGGTCCTAATGAGAAGGAAGTCCCACTGTCCCCAATGTTAACAATATCATCAACACTCCCTAGGGAAATAAACCTTTATTTCAAATATGGACTTGACTCAAGGTATCTGAAGATAAGAAACCGTTCTGCAGCCAGTAGTGGAACTCTGTGAAAGGACATCGGGGAGACTGAAACAGTTCTGGCCAGCTCTTCAGAATTGAGCAGAACCAGGAAAACCACCAGAGCAGATCAAGGGTGGGGCAGCATGGCAGGGGGTTAGTGCTCACTGACTCCAAGCCAAGGCCCTTCTGGTTTTCCTTCCAGTCTTTCTTTTGTAACATTCTCATTTATTCCGCAGTACTGGAGATTTGAATCCAGGGCCTTACGCTTGTTAGGCCAGCACTTCACCCTGAGTTACATACCAGCCCGTTTTTAGAATAGAATGTGGTATCAATTAGCTGGCAGCAAAAAGCATCATCTGTACCAGTGTTGTTTTGGAAAGAATACCAGGATCGGAGCCCAAGGACCCGGGTTCAAATCCCATTTCTACCACTTCACTAAAGTCCTTTGGCAGCATACAAATGTCTTTGAGTCTTAATTGCTCTGATCTTTGAAATGGAGGGATTCATAAACCTGCCTCAGGATGTGGCAGAGAGATCAGTGAGATTGTTTCCCCCAAAGCGCCTAGTACTGTGTGTAACATGTACTAGGTGCTCAGTTAAAGCTCGCAGGGTGTGTTTGAGTCCCGGTCACGCCATGGGAATGCTGCAAATCCTTTCACTGCTCCTAATCAAAAGATCCCCTTGAGAGTGGTCTGATACTTCAGGAGATACGTATTTTACGGGGTTGGATGAATCATGACTGCTGTTTTATTTGAAAAGGTTCACATCAGTAGAGAAAGGCAGAGACTTCTAGCAACCAAAGGTCTAGTCTTCCTACCTATCAGCAGCCATCATTCCTCTCTCTACAGAGCCATTAGTAAAATGCTAATGTTTGGGGAATCTCAGTGAACGCTGTTTGTGCTCTTCCTTGAACTTTTCTTATACCCTAAAATTCCATCAAGCTAAAAAGGAATCAAGTCTCTGCCACCTGCCAAGCGCTAAAATAGGGACTTCATGTGCATTATCACATCGTTTAACCTCACACGATCAGAGAAAAATCCCACCCCTGTGCTAAGTGAGGAACACTGTAGAAATACCGCAATGGGGGAGCCTACGGTTATCCAGTGCACCACGACTGTCCCAAGGGGATCGACACCTGTAGATTCAGCACTCTGGGGGGGCAGGAGTCACTGACCAGCTCCTAGCACAAAGCCATACATCCATTCAGTGCCCCCTTCCAACGTATCCAGCAGTAAACTGGTTGCTGGACAGGTTTCTCCTGTCAAACACTGAGCAGCAGAGATAAACTCTCAGAGATCAGCCACATGTAGCACAGAGAGGGAACCAGTGCTGTCCAGTCAGGAGGATTTGGTTGCATTGGGCCCTTAGAAGCTGTGCAACCTAGACCAACCCATTAGCTAGCTGCTCATCCTTAAGGGAGACAATGGGAAGAGTTCCCCCGCTCTTTTCTCACCTCAGCCATTCTAACGATATACAGTTGCTGGGTTATTTTCAGTCTTCCAAATGACAAGAACAAAAGAGTACATCCTAAAACTCGATCAACTGGCATTTTCCTGTGGTGCACCTGAGCACTTGGCATCCATTTCTTTGTGGAGGAGTGTGGTATATGTGTTCCCCTGGAGGCTAAAAGTCAGCATTAGGTGCCCCTATCGATCTCTACCTTGTTTTATTTTAGATAGACTCTCTTACTGAACCTGGAGCTCACCAATTTGGCTAGATTGGCTGGCAAAGGGGATTGGGACAGGACATGTGCCAATACCCATTTACCTGATCTAAACTCAGGTTCTCATGCTCTTTTCCAGGCACTTTACCTTACCAACTAAGCCATCTCTCCAGCCTCCTAAAGCAAGTTTTTAAAAATATGGACCCTTATATGCTCTTTAGAGAAGTTGTCAGAGAAAGGAGGATGGCTTTCCCCCAAAACTGGGAGGCTAATTGTTTTGAGAAGTCTCTTTCTCTCTCAGAACTTCCTGGTAGCATCCTAGGACCCAGAGCAAGGAGCTGGAGAGACCCCTCTCAACTCAAGGCAGACATGCCAACTCAAACCTTGTTCCACTCACTGCTTGGCAATTATTACTTAGCAAACATTTCTCTTGGCGCTTGCTGTCCTAAGCCCTTAGGACAGAACCATGCCAATGCCAGCCACACCTGGACCTCCCAACAGAAACAGCGACAGTGGCCCATAGCTCACAGATCTCTTCCTGGACTTGGGGATCCCACCCAGCAGGATGCAGGGATGACTGCTCAGCTTAATTACTCTGAGGACAGGAAGGACACCTGACGGCAACTCTGTTCTTCTGCCAGTCTCTGGCAAGCACCTCCTAGCTCCTCCATCCTTGGCTAACACACTACCTGACTCTGCCCACCAAACTGCAGTTGGACACACTTAGGATAGCAAAAAGATTCAGGTACTATGGTTTCCATAGCTGGGGGAGAATAACAAGGGTAAGAGTTCTTAATAGATGGAATAAAAGAAACTGAGCACAAGGGCACCTTCCTAGATCTCAGCACTCTGGAGGCTGAAGATGGATTATGAGTTCAAGGCCAGTCTAGACTACATAGTAAGACCTTCTTTCAAGAGGAGGAGAAAGAGCGGGGCATAAAAGTCTAGCCAAAGCTAGTACTCAATACTAGAATCCATATACAACCTCCCTGCAATTTGATGAAGAAACCTTTAAGCGAGCAGCAGCTGTGCAGTGGTTGGCAGCGTGGACTAATGAGACTAGCCAACTGCCTTGGGAAATGGGATACAGACAAGACAATCCCCGCGCCCCCTCAGTGAAGCAGAAGCAGATCAGGCCTGAGGAGTCCACGAGATGCAAGCTCTTCACTGGATGGATGGTCCTGCTGACACCAGCCAGTCAGGCACAACACAAAATCCCCATCTCCCTGTATCCTTTCTGTCTGCCACCATCCTCACACCTTAACCTCCCCCAATGACAGCTTTTGCATTAAAGGAAAACAGGCAGGTGGACTCCTAATCCGGCCCTGCTATGGATGAACCCTGTGGTCTTCGACAGGTCCCACGGCCCCTACAAATCTCAGTTGCCTGACCTGTAACATGGGTACAGCAATGCCATCACATACAATGGAGGCACATGGGGAAGCACCTGGTACAGCGACAGTACTGTAGACAAACAACAGCAGAACACTCTTCTGGTAACCCTCTATCCAAAGGACCTGGACACCCGTAACACGGTGGTGGCTGACCAAGTCAAGACCTGCATCTGTATTGCTTTTATTTTTATATACTACTTTGCAGTGCTAGGGTTCAAACCCAGGACCTCATGGATGCTAGGAAAGCTGCATCCCCAGCACAGCAACCAGGAAGTATCACTAACATTCTCATGTTGCTGATGAGGTCACTGAGACTCACAAACTTGTGACAGTTGTTTTAAGGACTTTACTCTTTTGAAATCACTTATTTTGAAGTGATTATATATCCACAGGAAGTTGTCAAAAAATAGTAGGAGTCCCCCCTCCACGGATCTTCACCCATCTCAGAAATGGAGCTGGATCCTCTAGGCTGACTCAGAGACTGGCTGGAGACTGGAGGGATTGTATCGGGATAAAGGGATATGGAGCATTGTCTTGGGGAGACTGTGCTAATCTGACTGGAGATTTATGAGACAGATAATTGAGATTTGCTGACATGCTTGGGAAAGCAACATCCCACCCAGTCTTCACCAACCCTTCCAACAGTGCTGGCCAAGTCCTCCACAACCCAACCATCTGTTAACTGGGTCTAGACACTGGTGAGCTTCCAGTCGCCAGCTGGGTACTTGGTGAGGAAAGGCTTTCTGGTATTACAGCCTCTCGGGTTCCCCAGCCTTTGCATGTACTCTTCATTCCAAGCCACCATCTTTGTGGCCAAGTCTTCCTGTCCCTTCTCTACTCCAACTTGGGAACTTGGAAAAGAAAACAGCTCCCACATTTCTCACTGCACTATTTACAAGATGGGAGTTATTTCATCAACAATTAACATCCTGCTCTGAGATCTAGTTCCCAAGATGGAGGAAACAATCCTCTTCTCAGTCAAGGAGACTGCTTAGAAGACACTAGCTACAAAGGCCGTGGAACCCGGTCCTTCCAGACACCTGAGTGTCCCTTCTTGTCTACTGGGGAACGATATTCCAGGGCTCCTCACTACGAAGAAAATTAAATATATCAAGCACCTACCCTGGCTGTTCCCTTCGTTCCTTTAGTGCTCACCGGAAGACCAAATTTGTACATAGGAAGGACATCCCCGAGTAGCTATTGCAGGCTAACCTGTTCTAGGGTCTGGCGACATACTCTGGCGCTGGAGCAAGAGTAACAGCAAATAAAAAAAAATACTTGTACTCTTTACAAAAGAAATGTTCCCCACTAAAACAAAAACCGTTATGGAAGGGAAAAAATAAATAAATAAAAAGCGCCCTGCTCAGCTGCATGAAGGGGAAAGGTTAGATGGACAGCATAGTAATATATAAGCAGTTTCTTAGTTTTCTCGTGGGAATACTTAACCACCTCAGAATGTTTCCCCAAGAGGTAATCTATTATATTTTGTTCAACTTCTTCCTCCAAGAACTGAATCAATTCATGATGTAATGCCTAGGGGAGAACAATCTTTTGGAAACAGAGTATCTTTCTGAGGACAAGGTTGAAGAAAAACATCTTAATATTGTTACAGCTTTTGGCCCCCTCGTGGCCCCTGCTCTTTACTGGTGGATGCCAGAGTAGGAAAGGGACAGGCAGGGGCATATGACAGTGACACCACCAGTCCAAGTGCCTAGGATAGTTTCCATCTCTGGGAGGACTACATTCACTTGGGCATTTTCAGCAGGGTTGTGGCACTGGGTATATTGAGTGACAAGCTGAGGATGCTACTTACTCCAACTTAGCTCCAATGTAAGTAGGGCTCCTTCTGGATCCTTTCTGAGCTCCCACAACCCATTACAGAATGGCAAATCATTCATCATCCCGTTGAGAGCAATAGATACGATTTTGGATAGGTGTGTGTTTGTTTGTTTGTTTGAAGCTAAACTTGCACAGAACAGCATGCAAGGGTCCCAACCATCTGACTTCCTTGAGCTCCCACATGCTAGGTGTAGGCAGTAGCTGAAGAAAGCGAAATTGGAAGGCTCTAGGGTTCCCAAGCCTTCTGGCCTGTTATTACCTCAACTGTCCCATCTCTTTGTGTACTTCAGATAACACAGTAGTTTCTCAGAGGATGTCCTGTGTGTTTTACTATAGTGTGGGCTGCAATACAACAAAAAAGATTTGAAAGGGCAGGACAAAGTCCCATTTAAGATCACAAGGTTGTTTATTAAAGAGAAGAGTATTTCTGCAGGGAAGGCAACAGTGGGTTTGTTTAAACGGCTCTAATTTGACGAGGTCAATTGCTTTAAAATCCCCAAATAAAGTTTACTTAGATTCAAAAGGGACCCTCCAGTGCTCAGAGGGTTAAAAAACAAGCAAGAGTTTGGGTAAACAAACCAATTAGCCCCAATGTCACTCAAGGATACCAAGAACTTAAGGGGACATTTTAAAGTTGGAATATGCATATCATTCCAGGCTCTTTTTATTTATTATCTGTACCTTCGCCCCCTTTTGAATCTCACAATCAAATTTGTTTGGCAGCTAAAGCATAGAAAACCTAAACCCCAAAGTTACAGGATTTATCTGTCTGGAAGACACAAGTTGGGGTGGTCTGCAGGAATGTAATTAGACTGGAAGGTATTCAGGAAGCAGCAACTTTGCAGGGATACGCACTGTTAAAATGCAAGATTGCAAGATGCAGGCAGACAAGTCATCCAAAGTTAGTAGTTGATGAGCGATGATTGCCTCATTTCCCACTCACATAAATGTTTGGTAGCATTATGCAAAACACGTGGTGAAAGAATTTTCAATTCCAAGGGAGCATCTGAAAAGCAGGTTGGAGTCTTTCTTGCCTGACAGACTGCCTGGCTTACAAATTTGTTTCCACTATGTCTTGGTTAAGACACAAACTGAGAACCAGTGGATGCTAAGTAGCCATAAATCGCAAGTTATTACTGTGATTAATAATAAACGCATTTTGTCAGGGTCCTGAAGCGCAATGGCATATTACAAAATGAATTATCGACTGTGCACAATACCTTTTCCCAGTGGAGGCAAAAGAGTACTTAGAAGGCAAGTGGGGGTGACTGGCGTCAGTACACAGTATTGGAGGTTGCCTCATAAAGGAACCATTGATGCTTCTTAGAGGGGATTCTTTGGGGGGCACAGAAGGCTACTATCAAGGGGCCTCTAGTGCATATTTGCTGGGTTTGATGGCCTTAGAATTCTCAGATTCTTAGTGGTCTCTAAATGTTTAAATACTTAAATTCAAGCATTTATCACTCTTTAGGGACCTCTGTGGAATTATTTACATTGGGAATTAGCATTATCAGACAGTTCATTCTTAAACTATTAGCAAAAGTTGTCTAGTTAAAAGTATTACCTACCACAAATGCAATTCTTAAGACAAATCTCTAACTCTTTAAGAAAAAAAGTCACCTGCAAGCTGTAAATATGTGTGTGCATTAAGTTTCTCCCATGGAATTTGCTTTGGCGGTGACCTCTGCTAATATTCAGTTGAACAAGGGCTAAAAATTGTCAAACCAAATTCTTGTCGTGAGAGTTGAACTCTGCTGCCAGTTTGAGAGAAACACACGTCCAGGTTTAGGGAATCTGTCGTGTTTGTTTTGGCTATGACATAGGGCAGAACGGTTTCCATCCCATTCGAATGCATTCAAGAGAGTTTGAAATATTGCACAATAGAAGCCATTCATTATATCTGTCTCCTTTCCCTTCCAAAAACAAAAATGGCTGCCCAGTTCCAAATCGACACAGGGGGCAGGAAGAAGGAGGCAGAGGGTCACTGGAAACCACCCAAGACTAACACCGGGTTTTTCAGGTTTGAGTTGAGGAATATTCTTAAAATCTTCATTCTCAAATTTTAACTTTCAAACAAGAAAAGACAATACTGGCATGAACATGGGAAAATGGACATGTCAGGTAGAAAATTAATACAATCTTACTTTCTGAAAAAATCATTTGCTCAGTTTCTGCTAGGAAATTTCAACTGCCTGATGTCAATTTTATACTGAAAAATTATTCTACTATTTGGAAGGACAGGTTTGTAAACACCAAGGCATCTTCAGAAGGAAATGATATCGAATTTTTTTCCACCAAACCCCCAGGATACCCAACACTGGAGGTGCAGTGTGGCCTCTATCAAACCACTGTTAAGATTACAAAATATCACAAAGCAGTAGAAATTTCTAAAGTAAATTTAAGTAGGGTGACTAAGGCCACAAAAATCAACTACTAGGCTTAATAAACAAGCCTAACAGCTCCTTGAAACACTGGAGATCAAAACCTTAGGTTTACATGTAAGGTTTGGGAAATCTCAATTTTCTTTTATCTAAACCTAAAACACCAGCTGTTTGGGGGTCTGCAGACCACTCTTACTTCACAATGAAAACTACTTAGAGAACTTAAACATTTGGACAAATGAGAAGAAAGACTTAAAGGAGGGTATTTTCAACTGGACATTGAGAATCTTTATGACGACTTCCCAGCCAGCACATACAGAACACAAATGTATTTTTCTTTTGTATTCATGTCCATTTTTCTTTTCATATATAGCATAATGCTTAACACACCAAGACATAAACTTCCAGAAAAACACCTAAATCCCAATCTCTTACTTTTCTAATAAACCTTTAGGGTCTGACCTTGGTTGAAGATGTAGGAAAAAAAGTGTCCACTCAATAACAGTAATTCCTCATCTCCTCACTTCAGCAATTAGGTTCTTGCTGGGATTAAAGACTGTCCCAAAGTGAACACAGCAGCACACTGACACACTTGACATTGTTAGGTCACAGCATGCTATGACCAGCCTAGGTACAGCCAAATCAAGGCCATGCAATTTTCCAGTGAACTTAGGACAAAATTCTGCTGTGTGCACACACAATTATTTGAATTTAATACCAACTTCACTTGATCTAAGCTTTCAAACCCAGAGTAAGATTGGCTGGGGCAGAGTCGTGGGAGCAGGAGATTTTAAAAGGTCTAAGAAGTTGAGATGTCTCTTCAGATTTTTGTCATGTTCAATTCGCCACTTGTCCTTTAAACTTATGCCTCACCAAGATGTACTCACTGGTTAAAAGATACAGGAAGAAAACTACGTAACAAAAGCCTACCGAAAAGCCTACTGAAGATGAAGCCAGCCTGCACTCAGTCTGCACCTATAATAAGGGAAAGGTATTTGTAAAGAACGGGCCTTTTCAAGACCTCCTCCAGAAGCATAACAGCCTTGCCCTACCCAAGCTGGTACCACCTGGAGGGCTGACAGGGCTGGGCATGCCCTTACCAGCCTGCCCTACACCGTTACTCTGCTTCTTGGAGAAAACAACATCCACAGACTTAGAAACAAATGTCTGCATACAGTAGTTGCTGAATAAATGATGGTGAATGCTTAATTAATAGTCTTCCTACCTGGGATGACTTGATGCAGGGAAATTTGCCTATGATAAGAAACAATTCTCAACCCCCCCCCCCCCCCAACCCCCTTTTGGAATTTTTTGAGACAGGGTTTCTCTGTGCAGCTCTAGCTGTCCTGGATCTCACTCTACAGAGCAGGCTGGCCTAGAACTCAGAGATCTGCCTGCCTCTGCCTCCCAGAGTGCTGGGACTAAAGACATGCACCACCACTGCTAGGCAATTCTCAAATCTTAACGATGTTAAGACAGCTTTTATACTAAACCAAACTATCATATTTTATGAAAATAAATGAACCAAATTTACCTTTTGTTTAAAAAAAAAAAACGGTAAATCTAATTTTGAACTTTAGAAGACAATGTTCAAATAAAGCGAATTACTTCCAAACAACAGCAGGGACTCAAGGTCATGATACAAACGAGCTGCAGTAAATCGTTGCTGGGCTCAAGAACAGGCTTCCAGTGACGCTGGCCTCCCACCTTTTCTCTGGATGCTTTTACTGCCGACTCATGGTCTCCAAAAGGGAGTGTGCTCTGGGCATGATGAAGGCCCCAAGAGAGTTGATTAACCCTTTGCTTCTGCTGGCCTCTAGTCCATCCCAGACCCCATAAGTAAACTCTGGTCAAACTCACAGCAAAAAGGGAAGAGGCTTCAAGATGTTGTGTAGATGGGACAGTAAACATGCAGACCAACAGAATAAGGCCCATGCAGACTCATGATTTCAAGAAAGGTATCAACACAATTCAACAATGAGCTTTTCAACAAATGATGCTGGCTGATTTCCACTCAAAACAAACAAAAGCCACCTGCACCTCCAGCGACACACAGAAATTAACTGCTAATACATGGAAAACTCAATGGAGAAATATAGTCATGAAACTTCTTGAAAATCTTTGTGCTCTTGTGCTTAGGAAATGTATTTTTTTTCTTTTGGCTTGAGACAGCTCCGAAAAGCTTGGAACTCACTAAATGTCACAGGCTGCTCTTGAATTCACAATAATCCTCCTGCCTCAGCCTCCCCAGTGCTGAGATTATAGACATGAAACACCATGCCTGGTTACTCTTAGGATGCAAAAGACATGAACTGTTAAAGAAAAGAAAAAAAAGAAAAAACAATAAACTCAACTTCAACAAAATGAAAACCTGTTCTTCAAATAATACCAAGAGAACAAACAAAAAAATAAGCTATGGGCTGGGGCAAATATTTCTAAGAAAAATGTCCAGCAAAGGACTTGTATCAAATAAACAAACTCTTTCAACCCAGTAATACCATGACAGTCCTAACAACGAAAATCCTGGGTAAGACACTCCAATAGATAAGGATACAAGGAGGGCAAATAAACAGAGAAAATGCTCATTACCACCAGCCTGGGAAACAGAAATCCCCGAGATCCTACCTCTAAGCATGTACCCAAGATGAATCTGTAAAAAGAACCATATGTGAACAGGATGCAACTTTACGCACAACAAACCCCCGAATCTTATAACCCAAATATCCAGAGTGAAACTAATAACCAGCAAAAAACAACAACCCTCATCTACAACATGCAGCATGGGTGACTCTTGAAAGCATTGTGCTATTAAAACAAAATCTGTGCTATTAAAAAACAGGCACAAAGGATCCATCTATCTATCTATCTATCTATCTATCTATCTATCTATCTATCTATCTATCTACCTACATACATACATACATACCTATCTGAGATTGCATGTCTATGACATTCTAGAACAGGTAAGAAGTACAACAGAATTAAAATCATAAGCTGTGAAGAGCTGGGAAGGGTGTTGGATTGGTAGGTATACTATTACTCTGCTGTCAAAATGGTACATGACCATACACATTTTCCAAAATTCAAACAGTATGTTCTTTTTAAAGTCAACTCTTGCAAGTTGTCTTACCAAAAAAAAAAAAAAAAAAAAAA
>CABHPR010157949.1:0-17281 GCA_902168415.1 Peromyscus melanophrys | reverse complement strand
GCTGAGCCAGCCAGGGTAAGCAAGCCAGTAAGCAGCTCCCCTCTATGGCCTCTGCATCAGTTTCTGCTTCCAGGATCCTGCCCTGTTTTGAGTTCCTGTCCTGACTTCCTACAGTGATGAACAGCAATGCTGAAGTGTAAGCCTAATAAACCCTTTCCTCCCCAACTTACTCTGTAGTCATAGTGTTTCATTGCAACAATAGAAACCCTAATTAAGACACCCTTGCAAGAGCATGGGCTTTTCAGGGGTTCCCACGGTGTCCTGCCTGCAAGATATGCTAGAGGAATGGTGGCACAAATCTTGTGGGGATAACCAGTGATATTTTATTTGACTGAAGCCCATTACATGAAGTGAAACCCATACATGATACTGCTTGTGTTACCAATAACCTAACATTAGACATCCCAGAGACTTAGGAGAAATGAAATACTACTGTTCTTTAAAAACAGGCAAAAAGCACATAGTAATAAAATGACTCCTGATGATATTCTGCTATACTCAAAAATGAGTGCCTGATTCAGCTATCATCAGAGAAGCTTCCTACTGCAGCAGATGGTAACAAATACATTATGCACACAGCCAGATGTTATGCAGAAAGTGAGAGATCTTGGAATACTCAGATGTAAATGGGAGGTCTCCATCAAATCTCCACACTCAGGGGTCAGGAAAACTTGAAGAAGATGATGTAGAAAGAGTGCAAGAGACACCAAGAGAATAATGACTGCTGTGGGATGGTCTGTGTGTCAAATTGCTCTAATTGGTCAATAAATAAAACACTGACTGGCCAGTGGCCAGGCAGGAAGTATAGGCAGGACTAACAGAGAGGAGAATTGAGAGAACAGGAAGAAGGAGTGGGAGAGACAATGCCAGCTGTCGCCATGACAAGCAGCATGTAAAGATGCTGGTAAGCCACGAGCCATGTGGCAAGGTATAGATTTATAGAAATGGATTAATTTAAGATGTAAGAACTAGATAGCTAGAAGCCTGAGCCATTAGGCCAAACAGTTTAAACAATATAAATCTCTGTGTTTACTTGGTTGGGTCTGAGCAGCTGTGGGACTGGCGGGTGACAAAGATTTGTCCTGACTGTGGGCCAGGCAGGAAAACTCTAGCAACAAATGACCTCTCAGTCAACATGACTGATGCACATATGAACTCACAGAGACTGAGACAGCATGTACAGGGCCTACAGGGATCTCTACCAGTTGGCATCCTAGAGCTGAAAAAAAAAAGAGGTGAACCCAGAAGCAATCTCTAGTTGGTAATCACTTGGAAATGACTACTTAGTTTTCTCCAAAGGAGTCCCAATGTGGAAACAAACTACTCTTAAATAGTAGGTTACATGCCCAGTAGTACATGGCCAACAGAAAAAGAACTGAAGGGCGTCTTAGATGTTTCCTTGTCAGTGCTCTTAACCTCTGAGCCATCTCTCCAGCCCCTCAATTTCCTTTTGGGGTTTCATTTATTTCTATTTTGTATGAGTGCTCTATCTGCATGTACACATACACACCAGAAGAGGGCATCAGATCCTACTATAGATGGTTGTGAGCCACCATGTAGTTGCTGGGAATTGAATTCAGGGCCTCTGGAAGAGCAGTCAGTGCTCTTAACGACTGAGCCATCTTTCCAGCCTCCCAGAAATCCACAAAGATATCTCCACAATATACTACTGGCAATGGTCGAGAGAAAGCCCGAGCTGACCTACTCTGGTGATTGGATGGCCGAACACCATAACTGTTGTGATAGAACTCTCATCCAATGACTGATGGAAGTGGATGCAGAGATCCACAGCCAGGCCCCAGGTGGAGGTCCAGGAGTACAAGAACAGTTATATGAAAGGATTTACACAGAGAAAGGAAGGGGACAATTATGTAACTATATTATAATCTCAAAAATTAAAGAACCTTTAAAAGATAAAATGATTCTCAATTATC
Source organism: Peromyscus melanophrys (assembly GCA_902168415.1). Taxonomy (NCBI): domain Eukaryota; kingdom Metazoa; phylum Chordata; class Mammalia; order Rodentia; family Cricetidae; genus Peromyscus; species Peromyscus melanophrys. Next base: position 15,347 of record CABHPR010157949.1, on the reverse strand, counting down.
ACTGCAATACATACATTTTTAAATAATAAAAGCCCCACTCTGCTTATTGTGATGTTGAGAAATATGAATAATGCATTGTTCTTGGGAACTGAACAAATCCATGTAGAAAACAAATTTGAGGTAGTGAACAAATAAATGTAGTATTTATTTTGAATGAGCAATCCCAGCTTAAGAAACATTCAACATTATGAAAATTACATTTATAAAAACAAGTTCCAATAATTTTATTCATTGCCATAATGTTAAATTAAGGGAAAGTCATGGTAGTTACCTTATAGAAGTGATTAAATGAACATAATACATGTTCACAAAGAAGGACTACAAGGTACAGCTGTAACTAAATTTGAAATGACTCCTTAACCTGTTGTGTGTTTGACAGGATACAGTGTTATGCAAATAAACCAAGAGGACACCAGATGTTTGTAGGGTACCACATTTCTCTTAAGATCAATGTGTCTAAAACAGGCTTATCTTTTCATCTTTCATATTGATTAAAATAAACTCAGAATTATGTAAAGGTGATTTCAAAACATGGGTTCATGATAAACATTCAAGTATTGTTGCAATCTATTAGCAATTCTCTGGAAACAATATTAAGAGTAGTAAAAGAAGTGTGGGGAGTGTATACACATACACACACATACGTAGGTCTGTTTTTCTAAAAAGTACTTCTGTATCATACAATTTGAAATCCCTCAGGAAATGATGCTCTTGGATCTCAGTTACTCTGAGGACTCTTCATTCTTGTGAGATTTTCCTGTAGGACACTAGGAAGTAAAACCACCATGGTCTCATTAGACAGTAAATTTTTATATAGGACTGTATGTCACATTAAGTAAGGTTTATAACATCTCACAGGTGAACTGCATTGAACTGTAGAACAGAGGTGATGTGGTTTATTTTATATTAAAATTGGATAAATTGATTAAGAATAGTAAATATAAAAAAGCACTTGCTCAATTGTGTATTTTGAGGTAAAATGAGGTGCCAGGGGAGGATAGGGATCATCAATGCTCTCTACACACAAGGGTGATGGATTAGGTTATGTGCAAAAAGCTTGCTCAAATCTGCACATGCACCTTACTGACAAATCTGCAGAACAGTCAAAGGGTTAGTGCTTTTACCATTCACATTTGACTTGTAAATAGTGGTGAAATATTAATAATCAATACACTTATTATCTAAAATGAAAGTCTTTGATTTTTAAATATTCTGTGACATCTCATTTAATGAACATAATTGCATTCCTTAGCTTGTGTTATTTTATTTTTTATATTATTTTTTTCACCATAAGAATATGTGGTAATGTGATAGTTGAGGTACAACAAATCTGTAGCTTGGTGGGAAGGAATTCCATTACATGACTGTACATTTGATTCAGTGTTGTCATTGATATGACCTGTGTAAACAGGAACATTTTTTTCTTCATCCAACAGTTTTATGACTTAAAAGATATGACACGTGAGGGGGAATCCATGTATTATTTCCAAAGAAAACATGTTTGAACTGTTATTATTCTTTGATTTACTCAGGTCTATCTGTCTACTGTCAATGGGAAAGTATCTCATTTTCCAATTTGATTTAGTTCTTTGTATTTTTATGTGTTCAACTTTTAAAAATTAATTTATGCATTAAAGGTTGAAAGATTGGAATTAGTTTTGTTAATATCTTCAAGATAGAAGATATGATCTTAGGGTGTTCATTTTAAATTGATTTAACTTCTTTATTAAAATAGCAAAAGCAACCAAGAAAGAGGTTTTCCTTGAATGTTTTACTAAATCTCTGGGGTTTTTTTTGCACAAATTTATTAAACATTTAACAACTATGCTTGAAAGTAACTACACTGCAGAAACATTTTATATAAAGAGAAATGGGAAAGAGTTCCTAAAGCAAGGATCAGCCCTGAAAACTAGATCTTATTAGAAGAAACATTTGTAACTTAGGTTTTAATAAGTAATTTAAAAGTTCATTAAAAAACTTTATGTAACTGAATTTTCAAAGCTATGACTTCTGGAAATAGTCACTCTCACTTTGATCTTTTGGCATAAACACAAACGAACATATTTTTATATTTAAAGTCCTTTGTCACATCTATAGAATAATTAAAATACTGATTTTTACAAACTTAATAATTAGTTGTTAATAAGTGATAGTTGACCTGACATTTCAATATTATTGTTTTGATAAAGACATCCATATATCCAATATTCATCTCATTAGCAGTCACTAACTGTGAACATGAAATTTCTGATGTAATCTCTTATTTTATTGAGATTCTCATTTTCTGACTTAAAAATATATTCACGTTCTTATAATTTAAGAAATAAGCAAAGAGGTAAGCATTAGTAATAGAAACATTTAGCATATATTATGTATTTTTGCCAATTATATTATTATCTACACAATTACAGATATAGTTTTGATCTTTCAATTTTTCTTATTATCATTTCATATATCATTTATTGCTCGGTTTCCATGAATTTTTCTCTTTCTTTACATTTCCTTAACCATAACACAAAGGTAGTTTTATATATCTCTGCTTCCACTATAATTATTTTGGCTCTTTATTAAATCCTATATGTTTTTTTAAGTTTTATTAATAAGGAAATCAACTATCTCTACTGCCTGAATCATCATTAAAATAACTACTAATAAAATGTACTGTGAAGTAAGTGGCACATCAGGGACATGCCATCAAAGAAAAGCATTAGAAATATTCACAAAGATACAATATATTTTTAGGATATAATATTAAAATCATTCTCTGTGTGTTTCTATTAACTATCTGAAACACTATAACATAAACCATAAAAGAAATTATGAGTTGGGACAAGAGCACTGTAGCCCAATAATTGCTTAGAATTGCTCAGCATGTGCAAGGCCCTGGATTCAGAACCATGAGACAAAAAGCAATTAACAAGTATATTGAGCATTCTGATTATTGACTTAGGCTAGGTTTTTTTTATATGTCTTTTGCTTGCCAAATTTAGATTGCTGCTACTAAGTGATTTGGCTCTATTTCATAATATTTAAAAGTTCAAATGGGTTTTCTACTTAGTCAAATAAATTAAAAAACTAGAACTATAAATGTGGGATAAAAATCTTTTTAAAATGCTTTAAAAAATGCTTTATCCATCCAAAGATATGAGTCATGTGCTGTCCAAACACATGCAACTGTAAGACAGGAGGTGGCTGCAATACTTATCTGAAATATCACTTTTCTAACTCTCTCACACACACAATAATTACCACTTTTATTTTTCAGATAGACCTCTTTTTCCCATTCAAACTTGATGTAAGCCAGAAGACTGTAATGGGAAGCCATTCAGGAGAGACAGTGCTTCTTGTGGGTTTAGCTGATTACAGCCTTGAGACTTGTGCTAGCCACTGCTTCAGCCTAATCACCATCATGCTTAGCATAGAAGGTGCTTGTTTTACATTAATATATGAAGTATCTCTTCTAGAGTAATGCCTTCTTAGAAATTTTCTATTCTAGTACATGTATTTCTAAAATGGTAGTGACTGTGGTCAATGCAAATTAAATAATTTCTGTAGAATATTAAATCAATTAATAGTGAGTTGGCAATTAATGTGAGATATTAACAAAACTAAATTTTGAATATGGACTTAAAATGAAAATTTGAACAGAGAGCAACAGGTGAATACAATTGAAGCATACAAGCATTTGAAATGACCCATAAATGGGCAAGTAGGCTGTACATGACTCATCACAAAAATCTTACAGCTCTGACAATCATGGAAATGTGGTAGAGGACATTTCAAAGAGTGACTTGAATGTTGATTTCTGAAAATGTCTGTGCATTTATTAACTGTATGGATACATAATTTTTAATGGATGAACAGGAAGAAGTATTTTTCCTGGATGTGATATTAGTTTTGTGTTTTCTATAGATTTGCTAGGAAACAAGAGAAATGAAGAACCAATCTGTGGAGATAGTGTTCATTTTGCTTGGACTGACAGGTGACCCTCAGCTACAAATTCTGATTTTCCTGTTTCTGTTTTTCAATTACATCTTGAGCCTGATGGGGAACTTAGTGATCATCCTTCTCACCCTGCTGGATCCCCGCCTCAAGACTCCAATGTATTTCTTCCTCCGGAATTTTTCCTTCTTAGAAATTGCATTCACCACAGTGTGCATCCCCAGATTCCTGATGAGCATTCTCTCAGGAGAGAAAATGATTTTATACAACGCTTGTGCAGCTCAATTATTCTTCTTTTTTCTGCTAGGGACCACAGAGTTCTACCTCCTGGCTGCCATGTCCTATGATCGCTATGTTGCCATCTGCAGACCACTGCACTACCCCATCATCATGAACAGTAAAGTGTGTCACCTGCTGGTCATCAGCTCCTGGGTGACTGGGTTCTTAGTCATCTTCCCCCCTTTGCTCTTGGGACTCAAGCTGGATTTCTGTGCTTCCAAAATTGTTGATCACTTCGTATGTGACACTTCTGTTCTTCAGCTATCTTGCACAGACACACGTTTAATAGAGTTGATGGATTTTGCCTTGGCTGTGATGACACTGGTCATCACCTTGATCTTAGTGATCCTCTCCTACACACTCATCATCAAAACCATCCTCAAGTTCCCTTCAGCTCAACAACGGAGAAAGGCCTTTTCCACCTGCTCCTCACACATGGTTGTTGTCTCCATTACTTATGGGAGTTGTATCTTCATGTACATGAAAACATCAGCCAAGGAAAGGGTGACTCTAAATAAAGGTGTAGCTGTGCTTAACACTTCTGTGGCCCCTTTGCTAAACCCTTTCATTTACACCCTCAGGAACCAGCAGGTGAAGGAAGCTTTCAAACATGTTTTTCTTAGATTTTGTCCTTTTAAAAACCATGAGACAAGATCTAGACATAAATAATACCTTGTTGAAACATGAACTACTCTCAAATGTATTAGTTGTGATCTAAGACAATTCACTGTTGAGTGTTTTAATCACTTGTTTGCTAATCCTGTCTGAGTGCTTCTGTGTTTTTCTTTTAGCACAGCTTCCTAACTGAGAGGGATGAAAGTGCTTTCTCAAAATCAGAATATTAAATTATATGTTTTTAGGGGAATTCTCATGAACTTTCATGTACATGCACTAAACGTTGATTCAACTGAAACTTGCTAGATATTACAAGTTAAGCTTTTTTGCCTGGATTACATTGTAAGAGACACAGATAGAATGATAGTTACAATGTAACGTATTTGAGATTGTCACAGCCGATTGAAAATTTAGTAATTTGAACCATGTGGTGGTGGCAAATGCCTTTAATACTAGAACTCCAGAGACAGATCTCAGTGGATCTTTGTGAGTTTGAGGCCAGCCTTGACTATAGAGTTTGTTCCAGGAAAGGCACAAAGCTACACACAGAAACCCTGTTTAGAAAAACCAAAAAAAGAAAAAAGAAAGAAAAAAATTAGTAATTTGAAAAATAAACTAAAAGAGGAAACATCACTTCCAGCAAACCCTGGTAAATAAATAAGGAAAATATGGATTCCTATCATGAATGGTATAATATACGTCAAAGAATTGGAAATCTGTTGTAAAAATTTCCCTGAAAAAGTATGTTGATAGTGTGTTATTTTGTTATCTTAATTTGACAATATTTTGCTTAAAATAATTAAACTCTGAGTTTTGTGCTAATTATTTTTCTGGTTCATGATTTGTAGATATTGTGGGTGATGGTAACCCAAAAAAGTCATTCTATGTGTTCTTCATCCATACCTTGCTTTGAGACTATTTCTGTCTATTAAACTAAAATAAGGAGATAAAATGTCATTATCAATTCAGATTATGTCAATTTTCACAAATTTAACTATGTATTTTAATACAATAATGTAAAATAATTTTAAACACTAGTACTGGACTAGTGTACACCCATGAACACCTAGAGGTGGTAATAAATCTTTCCCTCTGCTTATTCTAGTTATGCTGTGCCAATACCCATCTCCATCTGGGGTCTTTGGTGATTCTTCATTGGTCTCGCCTTTCTGGACTCTCATAGGAAAAGAACAGCACACTTGGCAGTGTATGTCTGCCCTTAGCTGTCTCCAATTTACATGCTTCAGTTTCCCATGCTTCTCCGTGAATCTGCTCTGATCTTCTGTAGCAGTGTGGCCACTGTGCTCTTGTGGTAGACAACTTTCCTCCCTTTGTCTCAACAGTTTGCCAATATCATTTCCTGAGCAACCAACCCACAAGAATGAATCATTTACTTCAATTGGATTAAGAGTGTGAACAACCCTCAGGCTCTGAAAGACTCTTTCCACTATGCCTTTATAGAAAAATAAAAAGAACATCTGCCAGCTAAGAAACAATTCATAATAAAAAACAGTTCCATTATATCTTAGGGGTTCCATTATCAGGGCAGAGAAGCTTATGAAATTTTCTGTAGTGAGTAAGATTGAAAATTTTCAATAGAGCACATTCCATATTCTGTTGCTCCTTTTTGGACCCAACTCAGCTGGAAATTAGGACTCTTGTTTGTTTACATTTTTTGCAGTGGGTTCCAATATAAGACCTCCAGCCAGGTAGGCTGCCTGCTGACCTTTCTCTCTGTTTTCCCAGACCCAATCCTCCAGTATCAGCCCCAGCTCTTCAGCATAACATCATAGGCCGCCTTCCCTGTCTTCCTGGTCCCATCCCCTGTGGATCTCACACATCTTCCATTTCTAGCCTTCCTCCTCCCACTTGTTACTTTTCCCAGACCCCCAACTCTAGCTGGTACCCCTGCTAACCAGAGTCACCCATCCCAAGGCAACAAGTTGACTAAAGGTGAACCCAGACCCCTCCTACTACTCCTGAGATCCAATCACCCTCCTCTCATTCCAGTTCTGTAGCAAGAAACCTGTAGTGCTCTCCCTTTCCTCTCTGACCCCCATCCTGAACAGATCACAAAGATCTTCTTCAAACTTCCTTCTCCAACTCATCCCAATATCACCCTTCACAAAACTCTATTTTTTTTATTTATTAAGAAATTTTATCTTTCCTATTACATACCAGTCACAGATCCCTCTCTTCCCTCCTCCTATCCCTTCACCCCTCACCCACTCACCCACCTCTCATTCCCTCCTACAAGAAGGTAAGGCCTCCCAAACTCTATTTCAAATGGATCAAAACTCTCAACTTTAAACCAGATACACTAACTCTGATAAAAGTAAAAGTGGAAAATAACCTTGAACTCATTGGCACAGGAAGAGATTTTCTGAACAGAACACCATTAGCAGAGGCAGAAAAGATAAACAATTAATAAATGGGACCATGTGAATATGAAAAGCTTCTGCCAGGCATAAGACACTGTCCTTTGGACAAAATGAACTGTACAGAGATGAAACACATGTTTAACAACTAGATATCTACAAAGGGCTAATATCCAACATATATAAAGGACTTAAAAAAAACTAGATATCAAGAAAAAAAATTAAACATGGGGTTCAGATCTAAATAGAATTTTCAAAAGGGCTGAGAAACATTTAAAGAAATGATCAGCATCCTTAACATCTGGAAAATGCAAATCAAACATACTTTCAGATTTCATCTTAAACCCATTTATAATGGCTAAGATCAATAAAACAGCTAATGCTGGCAAGTATGTGAAATAAGGGGAACATTCCTCCAATACTGTGGGAGTGCAAACTTGTACAGCCACTATGGAAATCAGTGTGGCATTTCCTCAGGAAGATGGAAATCTACCACAAGATCCAACTGTTTCAGTCTTTGGCATATACCCAAAAGATGCTTTACCCTACCACAAGGACAGTTGCTCAAAAATCTTCATTGATGCTCTTTTCATAATAGCCAGAAATGGGAACCAAACTAGATGTCCCACCACAGAATAACAGATAAAGAAAATGTGATGCATTGCCTAATAGGGAATTACCTAGCCATTAAAAAAGTGACATCATGAAATTCACAGTTGAATGATTAGAACTAGAAATAATCACCCTGAGTGAGATATCCCAGATCCAGAAAGAAAAATATGGTATATATTTGCTTGTGAATGCTGTGGATGTTGGTCGTTAAGTCAATGTTAACCAAGCTACAACCCATAGAACTGCAGACTTTAGGTAAAGAATAAGGGTTTATGAAGGACAGATCTCACTAGGAAAGGAATATAGAATAATTATTATGCATGGATGGTGAGACTGGAATGGGAGCATCAAGTGGGTGGGGGAGGATAGAGAGGGGATGAGGGAAAGTATACAGGGAGAGTGTGGCGGTTTGAATAAGAATGGCCCGCATAGCCACAAGGCCACACCTCCTAATATGCCACTCCCTGGTGACCAAGCATTTAATCTATGAGCTTATGGGGGCCATTCCTATTCAAACCACCACAAGGAGTCTCATCCACACTACCATGATTTTTACAGTGGCCTGCTGATTAAAGCATGTGATGTGTCCTCAGATTACCTCCATGCTCAGAAATCTTGGAAGATATTCTGGAGAGACACCTACCTTACTGGAAGGAAACAATTGTTCCTGATATGTTAAAAGGCAAAAATATTGTTATCTCCCCAAGGGAACATAGCAGGGGATCCTCCTGAAATATGTGAAAGGTATCTCAGATGAAGACATCAACACCACTCTTCCTACTGGAGTAACAATTCTGCAAGAGTTGGGTAAGAACTTGTATACTGTTGAGCCTCACCAGCTCCTGGGTAACAAGGAGGCCATCCAGGCACTGTTAAGAAAGTGAGGGTTTATGCAAGGGTGAAACAAGCCTAAGACACTGTTCTTCCCTGGTGCTGGCCAGGGCTCAATACGGGAGGAGTGGTATGCAGTGCATCAGTCAATGTGGATGTCTCCCTTTTTTCTGAGTCTCCACATTTCCCCCAAGGCTTGGCAGAGTTTGTATATGCATAAAACTATGTTATTTATCATGACTCAGATACAATTTTAGGATGCTGAATTGTTTTTGTCATAAGCCTAAGAGTTCTTTTCTGCTACTACTGTTTGAACTAAGTCCCCAAACTAGTAACCAGAGGGATTTGATTGAGGTTGTTTTTATGAATTTCAGAGACAGGAGAGTAACAAGTGGAGATGTAACTGTTCAACATGAAGCAAGTCATTAATGGGTCACCACAGACAGGAGCTGCTCCAATAATCAGTTCACCTTTTTATTTAATGCTTTTTGAGACCAGTGAGGAACACTAGTTTGGGAAAACAACCAACTAGCACAAAAACAGCAAGACCCTTTAACTTTCCCTAGTCCAGTGTTATCTGTAGCTGAAGTTTTCTCCTGTGTCCCACCCGGTCAGCAGCCACTCAGATCCAAGTACATACACAGAGGCTTATATTAATTAAAGCTGCTTGGCCATTAGCTTAGGCCTACCACTGACTAGCTCTTACATTTAAACTCAGCCCATTTCTGTTAATCTATATGTTGCCACGTGTTTGGTGGCTTTAACCCTGTGTCATTACATGCTGCTCCCTGGATGGCAGGCTGGCGTCTCCTCCTCAGTTCTGTTTTTCTTTTCCAGAATTCTCCTTCTCTGCTTATCCTACCTATACTTCCTGCCTGGCTACTGGCCAATCAGCGTTTTATTTATCAGCCAATCAGAGCAACACATTCACAGCATGCAGAACATCCCACAGCAGTAATCCACTGTTTATAATCGGTAGAATTTATCTGCTTCCATTGTAAGGAACAGGATATGCACCACTGTAGCTGTTCCTACTAGCTTTCTTTCTTTCTTTCTTTTTTTTTTTTTTTGGTTGTTTGTTTTACCTTCAAATATTAACAAATGTTTGTTAATCTTTGGGTACTTATGGATGATTTAAGATAAAGTTCTGTAACTGCCAATGAATGAATGAATAATAAATAAATAAGTGAAGCATGTGGTATGTCCATATGGTGAGACCACAGGCAATTAAATAAATAAACTAAGAAAAACAGAACTCTTCAGATGAATGTAAACACTATTGCTAACTAAAATAAAAGATGGTTAAAAGACTATTGGCCATATATTATATGGTTCCATTTACATAAAATTTTGGAGAAGGCAAATTAATACAGAGAAAATTAACAGGTCTGTAGTTGCCTACATTTTATTGGAAAATCTTAGAAAATTGTATTACTAGAATTTCACTTCTCCAAACATCTGAAGCTTGACAATGTTAATTATACAGGCTGTTCAGAAAAAGGCAAATAACCTCCACCTCTGTCTTCCTGATGCATGCACACAGATATGAGTAGCCAGTGAATGCTGTTGTCTACATAAAGTTATTCCACAACTCTTCTTCCTGGGTAATGGTCAAGAAAAATACAGGTGGGGAGTTGTCTTAATTAATGTTCTCATTGCTGTGATAAAACTCCATGATCAAAAGCAACTTGCAGAGGAAAGGGTTTTTGTCAGCTTAAAACTCTCAGTTATACTCCATCAGTGAGGGAAGTCAGGGCAGGAACTCAAGGCAGGAAACTGGAGGTAGGAATTGAAGCAGAGGCAATGAAGAAACGCTGCTTACTGGCTTGCAATCTATAGCCTGTGCAGTCATCTTTCAGATACACCCCAAGACCACTTGCCTAGGGGTAGCACTGTCCACATCAGTAACTAGTTAAGAAAATGTACCATAGTCCAATCTGGGGATCTGAGGGCAGCAGGGGGTTGGAAGAGAGCAGAGGCAGTGAACAAAAAATGATCAGAAAAACATGTAAATAAACACCACTATGCACTTATTAATATTAACCGAACAACCATTTGCCAGAATATTCTCAGGACAAAGCAATTGAAACATGTATTTGGGAAAACATGAAAGCAAGGCAGAAGGCCGTAGTAACTGTACACTGACCAGATTGCATTCTATAACTATGATCTGACATCCAACAAGAATAAACACATCCTATAAACTGAATGTAAATGTTTGTCACAGAGGCATGAAATCACATCCAAGAATAATCCAGGGAACAAAATGCACCTGAAGTAAAAGACCCTCTGTCTTCCCCCGAACCCCCAAGCCTTTCTCACAGTCCCCCAAGGCATTGCTCACCATATTTCATTCCTTTGACAATGTAACTACAGTTAATTTTGAAGATTAGTAACACAATAGGTAATTGATGCTTTAAGATCTTTGGTTAGCTTGTAGTATTTGAGCTAATGAAATAATTTAGGCTTAGCTTTTTGTTGTTGTTTGAGCTGAGGAAAGATAATTTGTGAATGATTACTAAATAAAAATGTTATCTATGAATTTATTATTTTCAAACCTGTTTACCTATTTGTTTCAGACATAAGTGTGGGATGAACATAAACAGGTGAGCAAAAAGGGATGTATGTGTGCGTGTGTGTGTGTGTGTGTGTGTGTGTGTGTGTGTGTGTTCAATAGTGAAACAAAAATAGTTTAATAATCAAATCCTTCTCTTAATGGGAATTTTTAGCTTTGGATCAAAACCCACTGGGGACCCCAAAGTTAATTTTTGTTTTGCTATCAGAGTTTCAAAAAGTAACAATAGTAGACAGTAATACTTTTTCATGTATGCACCTTATTTCATAAAACATTTCAGAAATCTATGTTAATATTTCGATGTTGTTCTTTTCACATTTCAGTGTTTGTTTATTTTTGGTTTTGTCTCTATTTTCTTTTATAGAAAATAGATTTTTTCCATGCAATATATTTGATTATAGTTTTTTCTCCTTCTACTGCTCTCAGATCCTCCCACCTCACCTCTCATCTGAAGCCACACGCTTTCTGTTTCTGTTTAGAAAACAAATGGGCATATAAAAATAATCATAAAATGATATGAATGGAGCAACAACAAACAAACAAATCAGAATAGGACAAAACTAAGAGTCTCCTTTGGTTTAGTGGAAACACCTCCCAGTACCACGAACACTAATCAGTAGGGGTAGACTCTAGTAGGCACCAGCTCCACTCCAGGTTCAGTGACTTGTGTAGATGTTGTCTTCAGCAATAGGGCCTTACCATCAGTTGTGGAGAGCAATCAGCAGCATTTGTACTGGGTGGTTTTGTATGTCCACTCGACACAAGCTGGAGTCATCAGAGGAAGGAGCTCCAGCTGAGGAAATGCCTCCTTGAGATCCAGCTGTAAGGCATTTTCTCAGGTAGCGATAAATGAGGGGAGGCATCCCATGGTGTGTGGTGCCATCCCTGGGCTGCTGGTCCTGGGTTCTATAAGAAGGTGGGCTGAGCCAGCCAGGGTAAGCAAGCCAGTAAGCAGCTCCCCTCCATGGCCTCTGCATCAGTTCATGCTTCTAGGATCCTGCCCTGTTTTGAGTTCCTGTCCTGACTTCCTACAGTGATGAACAGCAATGCTGAAGTGTAAGCCTAATAAACCCTTTCATCTCCAACTTGCTCTTTGGTCATGGTGTTTGGTTGCAGCAACAGAAACCCTAACTAAGACACCCTTGTAAGAGCATGGGCTTTTCAGGGGTTCCCATGGGGCCCCTTTGGTCAACAACTCAGTTAAAGGTAATCCATTCCCAGGACTGAAAGCTTCATTTGGTGACAAAAGATGTACAGGTGAGACTTAATTGTCCCCATTATTTGATGATTTATTTTATGCTGCCATCCTCAATTTTAGGAAGCTTCTACTGTATGGGGTTTCCATGCAACCCCTCAAATGGCCCTTAGTATTAGCTATCCTTCCCCTCATTTCCTTGTTCAATCCCCCCTTCTCTCCTCTCACCATTTGATTCTCCTGTTCCACACCCCCCAGTTTCATCCATAGCAATCTATTATATTACCCCTTCTGAGGGAGAGCCATCCCTCCCTCTTAGTCCCTCACACTATACCTAACCTAGGTGTTTACGCAGATTATGGCTTGATTATTGAAGACTTAACAGCTAACATCCACATATAAGTGAATACATGCCATATTTGGCTTTCTGGGTCTGGGTTACCACACTCAGGATAATTTGTTTTTCTAGCTCCATCAATTTACCTGCAAATTTCATGATTTCGTTTTTTAATGGATGATTAATGTGCCATTGTATAAAAAGTATCACATTTCTTTATCTGTTCATCCATTGAAGATATATGGGCTATTTTCAATTTCTGGCAAAAATAAATCAAGTGAGAACGAACATAGCTAAGTGGGTATCGCTATAGTAGGATGAAGCTTCCTTTGCTTTTATGCCCAAAAGTGGTACAGCTAAATCTTGAGTTAGATCCTTTCCCAGCTTTCTTAGGAACTGCCATGCTGATATTCCATGGTGGTTGTACAAGTTTGCACTCCCACTATCAATGGATGAGAGTTCCCCTTTTAACATCCTCACCAGCATGAACTATTATTTGCTTCATTGAACTTAGCCGTTTTGACTCATCTAAGATGAAATATCAAAGTAGTTTTGGTTTGCAGTTCCCTGATGACTAAGGATGTTGCAGAATTCTCTAGGTGCTTCTCAGTCATGTGAGTTCTGTCTTTTGAGATCTGTTTAGATGTGTACCCCATTTTTAATTAGGGTGTTTGTTTTCTTGATTTCCAGTTTTTTAGTTCTTATTCATTTTAGATATTAGCTATCAGACATGCCATTCTGTTGCCTCCTGTTTCATCCAAATGATGGCATCCTTTGCCATGGGGAAGCTTTTAAGTTTCATGCAGTCCCATTTATTAATGTCTTGTTCTTAGTGTCTGTACTGTCCCTTTGATCTTCTTCGGTTGTCTTATTGCTCTGGCTAAGACTTGAAGGACTATAGTGAATAGGAATGGAAAGATGGACAACCTATTATTGTTCCTAATTTTATTAATAATGCTTTGAGTTTCTCTCCATTTAAGTTGATACTGGCTATGGGATTGTTGTAAACTGCCTTTTATATATTGAGTTATGTCCTTTGTATCCCTAGTCTCTCTAGGAATTTTAATCATGAAGTGGTGTTGTATTTTGTCAAAATGAAGTGATAATGTCGTATTTGTTTTTTCAGTTTGTTTATTTGGTGGAGTATGTTAATAAATTTGCTTATGTTGAAATATTCCTGCATTTCTGGGATGAAGCCTCTTTTTGATATGTTCTTGGATTAGGTTTGCAAGTGTTTTATTGAGGATTTTGTATCTATGTTCGTAAGGGAAATTGGTCTGTAATTCTCTTCTTTGTTGAGTCTTTATTTGGCATCAGGGTAACTATGACCTCATAAAATGAATTTGGCAATTTATCTTCTACTATTTTGTGGAATAATTTATGGAGTATTGGCATTCATTCATCATTAATGTTTGGTAAAATTTTGCACTAAAATCTTCTGGTCCTGGGCCTTTTTGGTTAACAGACTTCTGATAACTGTTTCTATTTCTCTAGGGGTTATAGGCTTACTTAAGTTGCTTACCTTATCTTGATTTAAATTTGGTAGGTGATACATATAAAGAAAATTATGATTTATTTTAGATTTTCCATTTTGATGGAGTCAGGTTTAAAGTATGCCCTTATGATTCTCTGGACTTCCTCCTTGTCTGTTGTTACGTCCCCCTTTTTGTCTCTAATTTTGTTAATTTGGATCGTCTCTCTGTACTTTTTAGGTAATTTGGCACAGGGTTTGCCACTCTTAATGTTTTTTTTTTTTCTAAGAACCACTTCTTTGGTTAATTGATTCTCTGGTGTTTATTTGTTCATTTGTTTGTTTGTGTTTTATTGATTTCAGGCCTGAGTTTGATTATTTCCCGATATCACTCCTTTTTGGCATTATTTCTTCCTTTTTTCCAGAACTTTCAGGTATGTCATTAAATTACTAATATAAGATCTCTCCAGATTTTTATGTAGGCACTTAGTGCTGTGCTCTAACCTATTTGAACCATCTTCATTGTATCCCAAAGTTTGGATATGTTGCTTTTTCATTTTCCCTCAGTTATTAAAAGTTTTAAATTTATTTATTAATTTCTGTCTAATCTCATTTTTCAGTCGGTAATGAGTTGTTCAGTCTCCATGAGTTTGTACACTTCCTGTTGTTATTGCTCTTCTGTTTTAATTCATGGTTGGCCAATAGGATGCAGGGTATTTTTTTAATTTTCTTGTGTCTTGATGCTTGCTTTGTGTCCAAGCATATTATTTTGAACAGTTTCATGAGCTACTGAGAAAAAGGTATATTCTTTTATGTCTGAGTGAAATATCTGTTAGGTCCATGAACTTTTGGTTATATGGACTCTGAAATTAATTTTTATCTTTGACTTCTGATTTTTTTGTCTGAACTATCTCTCCTTTGAGATAAATTACACGTGATTTTGTTCATTATAATTTCTTGTCAACCAAGCAACTTACAATGTTTGAATACATATTTCAATGTATTCATATATGGTATGATAAATGATAAAAGGACAAATAACCATTGCTTGCAATACAAAGGCAATATTTTTTACAAGCTTGGTTGCAACCATGCTTCTTTCCTGTAATTGA
>CABHPR010157948.1:0-17605 GCA_902168415.1 Peromyscus melanophrys | reverse complement strand
GAAGCAGCCAAGAGCCGGAGCGGTGGCTCAGAGGTTAGGCGCAGCGCTCGTTGTCCCCGAGGTGGTGGGTTTGAGTCCCCGTGCATGCAGGTTAGGGTTGTGTGTGACGTCAGCGTTGAATGAGTGAATCAATCAATCTAATGATTAAGAATGAATCTGAGCATAAATCGATCAATCAATCGATCGGGAAAAAAAAAGTTTTGCCGGGCGGTGGTGGCGCACACCTTTAATCCCAGCATTCGGGAGGCAGAGGCAGGCGGATCTCTGTGAGTTCGAGGCCAGCCTGGTCTCCAAAGCGAGTTCCAGGAAAGGTGCAAAGCTACACAGAGAAACCCTGTCTTGAAAAACCATAAAAAAAAAAAAGAAGCAGCCAAGGGAAATTTAAAATCTTGAGCTGGTGACCATGATATTGTAATGTTTTAGTACTCTGCTATATTGGTTAGTGTTTGTGTGTGTGTGTGTGGGGAGGGGGGCAGGGGATATTTGGAACACCCTTTTAATTTTTACCTGAGATAAGCCTTATCTGAGACAGATTTTAAGACTCCTGTTTCCTTTATTAGTTTAGCATCCAGGAGACATGGATGATCAATTGCTGAGGGCATTTAACAGTAATAGACTGTTATATTAAAGTCTGTTTTTGAAGAGCCCAGACCCTTTTGAGTCTGGGGGTGTAAATACCTTTTGGCTGTTACTGTTCCTCACCACCTGGGTATGCTTGATGGTCTTTGGCCTCCAGCTCTATGGTGGCCCTGTAACAATTATCGGAGTGGTTAATTAGAAGAGGGAACCAGGAAAGAAGAACTTGTGGGGTGAAACCTTATTCTTCTGGAATTGGTGATAAGGCAGTGTGGATCCTGATGTCCTCTGGTGTAGATGTAACTGTCTTATTAAATAAGAAACACAGAGGCAATGCAAAGATGAAAGCCCAAGAGGTCAGAGCGATAGCTAAGAGCTAAAAACCTTACCCTTCACTGCCGCTGCTATCTTCCTTAGCCAGAGACCTACTTCCTGTCTGTTTGTCTTTTTTATAGACTTTCTATTCTGCCTTCTCATTGATTGTAAACCCAACCACATGACCTCCTCGCCACTGCCTGTCTGTACAGACCTCCAGGTCTTCTATGGTTGGTATTGAGATTAAAGGCGTGTGTCTCCATGCTGGCTGTATCCTTGAACACACAGAGATCCGCCTAGCTCTGCCTCCCAAGAGCTGGGATTAAAGGCGTGCACCACCACCGCCCAGTTTCTGCTATGACTTGCTATTAGCTCTGACCCCCAGGCAATTTTATTTATTTATTTATTTACTTATCTACTTATTTATTTATTTATTTATTTATTTATTTATTTATTTATTTATTTATTTGGTTTTTCGAGACAGGGTTTCTCTGTGTAGCTTTGCGCCTTTCCTGGAGCTCACTTGGTAGCCCAGGCTGGCCTCGAACTCACAGAGATCCGCCTGCCTCTGCCTCCCGAGTGCTGGGATTAAAGGCGTGCGCCACCAACGCCCGGCAATTTTATTTATTAACATACAAATAAAATCACATTTCAGTATAATTAAAATATCACCATATTTCCCCTTTTCTAGTTAATAAAAAGAAAAAAGGAAAAAGGTTATAACTAACATAAGAAAAACTATATACAAAAGTACAATAACTATACACCATATATACAAGTAATAAATACCTAAACAATGTCTAGTCCATTTGTGTTTGACAAATTCAGAGAAAATAATTCCATTATCTATCCTACTTTGGTAAGTCCAAAATGTACCTAATTCACTTTCTATCCTAACTAATCTTCAACTATAACTAACTAATCTTCAACTATAATTAATTAATCTTTAAATATAGCTAACTAATCTTCAACTCCCTCAGAGACCCAAGAAGGAAATAATATTACCTAACAAAAATAAAAACAGGAAGTGCATGCAAGCAGCTTCCAAAAAAATGTGAGTTGACAGAAACAGCCAGTTGCCTGGACAGTCACCTGAGGTTTCTCCGCAGTGTTGGGGCATCATCTTCAGCCTATAGGCTTAGCGTATCTGACAGACTCATTTGTGAAGTAGGATGTACACAAGGTCAATAGTTCGACCTCACATTGGGTGAGAGCAGTTCATGTACCAGAAACACCTGAATTCCACTAGTGTCATGTCATGATTCAGAATTATAAATTCTGGAAATTGTTGATGGTTTTTTAATTCAGCTGTCCATTCTTCTTGGCTGTGTGTGTGTGTGTGTAGCTTCATCTCAGCATCTCGTTCTTCTCCATATCCTTCTATTAAATGCCAGTCTACTATTGAGAGGTGTGAGTTTAGTTACTCTTCACAATAACTGTTTCAGCTGCTGTTCCACTGCACATCAGAAGCCATCGGCCCACTGCCTGTTCAGCTGCCTTCGAAGAAAAGGCCACTGTACCTTTTCCGGATTGTGAAGGCCACTTGAGGGATGGTGCCATATTGTCCTGGCCTCAGAAGATGCCTTTTGTTAAAGCCATAACCACACTTGTTTTGGCAAGAATCAGTAGTCCTTTGTTTCATGTTCTGTCTGTCCATTTTGTCCTGTTGTCAGCAGTAGATTCGAGGATACTTTGTTGTCCAGTGGCTAACTTTTGCCACAATGAAAGTTAACTCCATATGCAGTTTCTTCAATGCCCATATTCTCTCTGAAGTAGATTGGTACTGCCAGGAGCTGACATGTTTCATAGTCATAACAAAAAGAAAAATTTTCTAAGTTATTAAAACATTTTAAATGCCATATTCTGTAGATCTCTGAAGGGTTTGAAGATGACCTGTCTATCTAAAATATATCTGCTCGACCTTGAAAACATACCGAATATGACTACAGGTTCTATTGTAATGTCTAACTACTAACTTTCATTTCTTTATATCCTAATAGTTGGTAATAATAACATTCAAGAATCAGCAATTTGCATTACATTGTTAAATGAACAGTATAAGTACAATTAGAAATACACAAATAGCATTTTCTAACAATATCAATTTCAATACATATAATTTGTATATAATATAAAACAATCTAATACAATGTAAAGTATTTAAAACTAGTAATTGTCTTTTTCTTTTTCTTTTTCTTTTTTTTAAACCTTTTTAGAGCTTTATTGAGAGAGGGGGGAGGGGGGGGAGAGGGAGAGAGAGAGGGACAGGGACAGAGAGAGGGAGAGAGAGAGAGAGTGGAAAGAGAAGAAGGAGGTCCAGATAGAAGGAAGGAGAAGAAAGGAACTGTTTTTCTTTTTCTTTTCTCTCTTTTTTTTAAACAAGAACCTTAAATCTAACCTCCTTTGCTTAGCCCATCTCCTAACCCTTGACAACAACTTGTAACCAACCCCCCTAAATTATCCCAGACCCAAAACCCATTAAAAGACCAAAAAAGCACCCACCCCACACCATCTCTTTGGGAATGTGGGCATCGTATTCTTAAATTTGCTTCCTGCTGGGTGTGGGCGAAGGTATCTTTATCTTGAAAAGAAAAAATTTAGGTTCATTGTCAAATTCTAGGACAGGTAACTATATCCTTCGTTATCCAGTCTGTGTATAATGCCAAAGTTCAGGGTTTATCTCAAGTCCTTATTCAAGTAGTCTTTGAGACTGGATCATCTCAGCTAGTCCTCTCAAAATTGCTCTGAGCACTTTGTAGTTCAAAGCTGATGTGTAGATGATGTTTGTCAGCTCAGTGATATTATTATTGTCCATGTAGAATTGTTGTTGTTGTGGGGCCCCATCTTCTTCCTGGAGACTTCGGTTGATGTTAGGCCTGGCCGTGATTTCCTGCAGAAAACTGATAAGAGTCTCGAACACAAAGACATATATGCAGCTAACTGAAGCCTTTTTTCTATAATTAGTTAGTACTCTATATGACCATTCATATCTTAACAGAGTTTAAAATGTATATATATATATTAATCTTATAAATTTTGATATAAAATTCATACTTTAAGAACAGTTTAAAGAATCAGAATAGAATCAAAGAGTTGAGATTAGTAATAGAATAGTCCCTTAATTAATTTGGTTTTTCTCCTGTCCCAAAGCAGAAGATGGCTCTTTTCTTCTGGCATGATACAGGGAGTTTGCATTTTCCTTTTAACAACATGCTTGAGTTTAAAGAAGGAGAGAGCCATTCTCCAACTCCAAAGTCAACTTTAAATTTTAATTGAACTGGGACTACAAGAAGAACTGGGACTACAAGAAGTGTTAAATGTCTTTAGAGAAGAGCAGAAACAAACATTTAGGAAGACTTATAAAATTTTATAGATGATATACCCATAGGCCATTTTACTCTGTTTCCTGGGATAGATGATTTGTCTTTTTTCTTCAGTTGTCTAATTTGTCCCGTGTTCTTCAGATTCCTTAGCCTTCATTCTCCTAAAAGTCAAAAACAAAAACCTTTCCCCAAGACTAATTTTGGGGATGTTCCTTTTTGGCAAGTTATTATCTGATTAAATGAAAAAGCATGTGTTACTGGTATAAGTTAGTTTAAATTGGACGGTCATGCTGGTTGATGAACCTCCTCTAATTAAGAGGTCTCTCTTGTTCAAATCGAACCTTTATCAATTTTGATGGTACCCACAGCTTATCTTCTCCTGTAGAAACAAAAGCAAAACCTCATCCCCAACGTAACACATATCCTGGTTTCCATTCTGAGGTCAGCACATCCTTAAAGTATATAGGTTGATTTAATTCTGTAGTTTTTTCTATTATCCAATGTCTCTCTGCAGCTGTTGTTCCTTTCTCATTGGCATTGAGAAAATTCAAAGTTAATAGAGCATTATGCAGTCTATTTCTGGGGGTTTTTGTTACCCCTTTCTGTTTATTTAGCATATCCTTTAGAGTTCTGTTTGATCTTTCTATAACTGCTTGACCTGTAGGATTATGTGGTATACCTGTAATATGCTTTATATTTTAGTAAGCAAAAAACTGTTGCATTTTAACAGAGACATATGCTGGAGAATTGTCAGCTTTGATTTGTGCAGGTATACCCATGATGGCCATAACTTCTAGCAAGTGAGTGATTACAGAATCAGCCTTTTCAGAACTCAAAGCAGTTGCCCATTGAAATCCTGAATAATTATCAATAGTATGATGTACATATTTCAGTTTTCCAAATTCTGCAAAGTGAAACACATCCATCTGCCAGATTTCATTCCTCTGAGTACCCTTTGGGTTACATCCTGCTGGTAATGGAGTCTGATTGTAAAAGGAACAAGTAGGACATTTCTTTACTATTTCTTTGGCTTGTTGCCAGGTTATGGAAAAATCCTTTTTTAAACCTTTACTATTGACATGATGTTTTTTATGAAATTCTGAGGCCTCCAGCACATTTCCTATCAATAATTTATCAATCTCATCATTGCCTTGTGCTAGAGGACCTGGCAGAGCAGTATGGGATTGGATGTGAGTTATATATAAAGGATGACTCCTTTTCCTGATTGTATCTTGTAATTGAATAAATAGTGAAGTTAATTCTGAAGCATCAGGGATAAATTCTGCAGTCTCAATATGTAATACCACTCTTTCAGCATACTGAGAGTCAGTTACTATGTTGAGAGGTTCTGAAAAATCCATTAATACCAACAGAATAGCATACAATTCTGATTTTTGAACTGAATTATAAGGACTTTGAACCACTTTACTTAAATTTTCTGATTTGTAACCTGCCTTTCCTTGTTTGTTGGCATCTGTATAAAATGTACGAACTCCAGATATGGGTTTTTCGCGTACAATTCGAGGCAAGATCCAATCAGCTCTCTTTATAAGATCAATTATATTGCTTTGGGCATATTTGCTGTTAATTTCTCCCAAAAAATTACTGCAAGCTCTTTGCCAAGGTTCACTTTCTGTCCATAATTTTTCAATGTCCTCTTTAGTTAAAGGTATGACAATTTCTGCTAGGTCTATTACTGCTAATTGACGAAGTCTCAGTTTTCCTTTCCAAATCAAGTCAGAGATTTTTCCACATAAGTTTTTAATTTTTTATTCAGTTTATTTGGTAAAAATATCCATTCCAATATAATATCTTCCCTCTGCATTAATATTCCTGTAGGAGAATGCCTAGAAGGTAAAATAACCAAAATGCAATCCAGCTTTGGATCAATATGATCCACGTGCCCTTCATGTACTTTCTTTTCTACCAAGGCCAATTCTTTCTCAGCTTCAGGTGATAATTCTCTTGGACTATTTAAGTCCTTGTAACCTTCTAAGATTTTGAACAAATTATTCAGTTCATCATTGTTTACCCCAACAATAGTTCATAGATGAGAAATGTCTCCAAATAATCTCTGAAAGTCATTAAGAGTCTGTAAAACTACAGACTCTCTTCTAATTTGCACCTTTTGGGGTCTAATTTTATATCCTAAATAATTAATAGAATCTCCTCTTTGTATCTTTTCAGGAGCAATTTGTAATCCCCAGCACGGCAAAATTTTCTTTACTTCTTCAAACATTCTTTCTAAAGTATCTGCATTTGAGTCAGTTAGTAAAATATCATCCATATAATGATAAATTATAGATTTAGGAAATTTTTTACATATCACTTCCAATGGCTCTTGTACAAAATATTGGCACAGAGTTAGGCTATTCAACATTCCCTGTGGGAGGACTCTCCATTGAAATCTTTTAACTGGTTGAGAATTATTGTAAGTAGGCACCATGAAGGCAAATCTTTCTCTGTCTTTTTCTTGTAAGGGTATTGAAAAGAAACAGTCTTTTAAATCAATAACTGTGAGAGGCCATCCTTTTGGTAACAGAGTAGGCAAAGGAATTCCAGATTGTAGAGAGCCCATTGGCTGAATTACTTTGTCAATTGCTCTAAGGTCTGTTACCATTCTCCATTTACCAGATTTCTTTTTAATAACAAATACAGGAGAATTCCAAGGGCTGGTTGATTCTTTAATATGCTGAGCCTTTAACTATTCTTCTACTAGCTCTTCTAAAGCCTGGAGTTTCTCTGTTGTTAAAGGCCATTGCTGAACCCATACAGGCTTGTCTGTTAACCATTTTAAAGGTAGAGTTGTTGGTGTCTTTAAGAGATCATCAGTTGTTGTGCCCTGTTCTTGTATAATATGGATGGCTGGTGACCACTCATTAGAATAATATCTTCTAATACTTCTCTCAGAAACATGTGCTAGTTTATGATTTGTTTCTGAGGTTGGAGGGATGTTAATCTGAGTATTCCATTGTTGCAACAGGTCTCGACCCCACAGGTTCATAATTATGTTAGCCACATATGGTTTTAATTTTCCTCTCTGTCCTTCTAGACCTATACATGTGAGCCATCTTGCACTCTGTTTTACTTGAGATAATGTTCCAATTCCTAACTGTTGAACATTTATCTCCTGAAGAGGCCAAGTTGGATGCCAAAATTCTGGTGCAATAATGGTAACGTCAACACCTGTGTCTACCAGACCATACAACAAAACACCATTTATTCTTATTGTTAATTTTGGTCTTTGTTCATTTATAGAAGTTTGCCAAAAATTTTTCTTTATGTTTTCTCCTGAATTTTCTATTCTCTCTGTTTCATCATCCCGAGCAACATGATTTATTCCAATAGGCATTTGGTTATTTAATTGCTCTGAGTAGGGGTTTCCTCTATGACTGCAGGAAAGGTCTGAACTGGATTCACTGTGGGGGCCTACCTGAGGCCCCTCTGGGAGTTTCCTGAAGACCGAGGCAGAGTATTACCTTGTCTGTCCCTTGTTGATCTACATTCATTGGTCTAGTGGTTTCCCTTACCACACCTTCTGCATACTCCAGAAGGAAGGGGTATTCTGTTGCCATTGTTCCTTGAAGAAACATTGTTTCTAGGAATGACCTGTTTACAGTCCCTTTTCAAATGTCCTTGCTTTCCACTCCAAAACATTTAACATTCCTCAAACCTTTTGAAATTGCTTCTCCTACCTACATATCATCTTGGTCATGAGACTCAACATTAACTGTGTCTCTAATCCAATCTTCCAAGGGTGCAGATCTTGCCTTTAACGGCCTGATTATTCTCTTGCATGCTGCATTCGCGTTCTCAAAAGCCAAAGATTCAATTATTATCTGACTAGCTTCTGAATTCAGGACCATTCTCTTTACTGCTGAAGCCAGTCTTTGTAAGAAATCTGTGAAAGGTTCTTTTGGGCCCTGTATAACCTTTGTAAATGACTCAGTTTTCTCTCCTGGTTCCTCAACTCTGTCCCGTGCATTCAAGGCTGCCATTCGACGTAGAATTAAGGTTTGGATATCATATAAACATTGTGTTTGTACTGCAGCATATTGGCCTTCTCCAACAAGCTGATCCTGGAAGACTTGTATTCCTTTATCCATCCATTGTTTTTCTATGTTTTTCGCCTCCTCCTTGAACCACATTTGCCACTAGAGCTGTTGTCTGGGTTCCAGAACAGCATGTGCCAGCTCCCGCCAGTCCTGTGGTATAATCCTATTATAAGTTGACCAGGTGTTTAACATTTGCTTTACATATGGGGAATGCATGCCATAAGATACTATTGCTTCCTTAAACCTTCATAAATCTAACATTTCAATTGGATTCCAAATATTTTGTGTATTCACTTGATCAGGTAATTGCTGTATGGTTACCGGATAAATTAAGGGTGATTGTGTGAAAACAGGCTTTCTTTCTTTAACCTTATGAGCCAATCTTGAAACAACTTCTGTTAATTTCTTCTGTCTGAATTTGAATTTCTCTATAATTCATTTTAACAGGTTTAACAGGTTTTTCTAAAACTTTTATCCTGGCATTTAAATTGACTATCTTTTTAAATAGTAATATAAGGATACAAAAAGTAATAAAGTACATAATTTGATCAACATTAATCTTCTCACTCTGGAACTTGAGAGAGAGCAGGGCCCTGTCTGTGTCCCTGTGCATGAGGAGGAGAAGCACTGCTGACAGGTCTGGAGTGAGGCATGGAGGGAGCAATGAAATGAAAGCTCCTACCTGAGCTAGGAAATCTCTTCCCATTGGGGCACAGGGCAGGCTGGCACCACAAAAATGTGTGTGTAAGAGGGATGTCCCTGAAAATACAATTAAGTGGTAGGGTCTGGTGAGGTAGGTAAGGCTGTCCTCCTACCCTGACAATAGGGAGACGAGAAGGAGAGGTGGGACCCCAAAACTCCCTCAGGACTGAGTAAGTAGCTCAGTGTCCAAAAGGAAGGAAATGGATCGCCCCATGCTGCAATGGCTACCCTGGGTTCCCTGTGAGAGATGGTACCTTTAATTCTCGCCCACAGCCAAGCCTAGGAGACAGCTGGAGGGTGGTCTTGGGGTGATGCCCCCATGCCACAAGGTGCACGAGGACAGTCAGCTGACCAGTGTCCCTCTTGGTGGCACTTCAAACAAGGCCCAGTTTGGCCAGAGGGGCAGGGCATGCAAAGCCCAGTGGCCTTCTCTACCACACTTAAAACAGGGATCTGGAAGCCTTCAGACAGCCAGTCAGATAGCGTGTGCCAGCATTTGGCAGTTCTGTATACGGGCTTTCTCATCTCTCCCATGGTACACCTTAAATGCCACAGCTAAGACTTCTGCCCATGGGAGGGGGCCTTTCTCCAGACACTTAAGTTTAGCCCTGATGTCAGGGGAAGCTCTGGGAGACATGAGACAGATTTTATTCCTTATCTTGAATTACATTTTTTAGCTTTTCATAGTTTACTGGTTTGAGGGCAACCTTAGGAAGACTTGCCAGGAGGCAGGTGTAAACTGATCTCTGGTTAAAGAGCCATCTGGGTTATTATAATCCCAATGTGGGTCCTGATTAGAAACTCATTTGCATGCATCCTAGCCTGCTTCCAGACTCATCTGTGCTTCTCAGGGCAGCTGAGAACAGGTGGCTGTAAGAGTGGAGGTGGGAGCCAGAGTTGGGCAGTTAGAACAGCCCGAGAGCAGAGCAGAGGTTAGATAGGTGGAGGTTCTTTGGAGTCAGAGACTCCTCAGGTTCAGGTTGCATGTGGGCAGGAGAGAAAGAATCAAAAAGGGAGAGTTCAGAGCTTGGGTAAAAAGCTTGAGGATAAGGTAACTCTGTTCATTTGCCTGTTTGCTGGCAGAAGTTAGATAATTCTCGTGAAATATCGGAGTTCAAGCAGCCATTACAAGGCCATATTTATTGTTATCTAAGCAATTTCTCAGAGGAGGAGTGGGGACCAAGAGGAGGAAGCCTTATGTCCCATGACTGCAGCTGAGAGAAAAAAACAAAAAAAAAAACATGAAAAAACAAAGGGGACCCAAGACACCAATCTCAGGTGCCCCGAGATGAGGGACGGATCAGCAATTGGCACACGTCATTCAACACTTCGTCAAGCCAGAGAATGAGGGCCAGGGTGTGCATACCTGGAGGACCCCCCCCCCGGGGGGTGTTGACAGTGAGAAATATATCTCAGGCTGCAGTTGTGGGAAACGGGGAGGGACTGGAAAGGGAAAACCCACCAATTGGAGCAGCTGGTGTTGTGAGGCGTGGTCCGTCGGCCAGGCAAATGAAAAGTGGGCTGCCATAGATGGAACAAACCTTGGTACAGGGTCCTGGATGCAGAGCACTGGGAGGTCCTCCGTCTTGTCACCAATGTTGGTTTTATGTGGTGCAGTGTTACTCACTAAGTGGTGCTGTTACCACGCAAGAAAAGCCATGAGGTCCGAGAAAACCCACTATCAGAGTTTATTAGGGAAGGAGGGACAGAAGAGAATGTGTTTGGGCCTATGGAAGACATGTGCAGGGAGGAGGGGGAGAAGAAGAAGAAAAAGGGGTGAGGAGTCTGTGACCAGCTTTTTATGGATTCCCCTGCACATGCTCATATGGGCTTATGGAGCTATGCCACGCATGTGCATAGGTTGTGTGATCACGCTGCATACAAATTACACAATCACACAGTGGCGGATTACATAGGATGTAAAGCCCTGGAATGACTAATTGTTTTGCCAGCATATGCACAGTTGTGTAGCTGGGGGAGTGGCCAGGAATTCCAACACTTGGTCTCTTTCCTCAAGACCTGCAGTGGGAAATAAAAGACACAGGCAATCACCATTCAGATACAGCAATGCAAATATGAGTAATCACATGGGGGCACCTAACAGTTGAGGTAGGAAGAAAGGCTTCTTAGGAAGTCATGTCAAATGATCCCTAAGTCGATAGCCGAAGGACAAGGGCCTCCATTTTAAAATTTCAGAGGACAGTCTGTGAAACATTCTTGACACCAAGTATCTCAGTTGTTTAATTCAACTGGATCTCAGTGAAAGACACTGGCCACCCTCTGCACCTTCAGAAGTCAGGTCTTCCTGCGGGGTTCCCTCTGAAAAAGAAAACTTATGATTAAAGACAAGCAGGGCTAGACAAGGAGTCAATTTCCCATTTTATTCTGAGCACTTCTGGGGAAAGATGGCAAAGGAAATATGACATGATTGTAATATCTGTCACATTCAATAACTTTAATCTGCTCCTAATGCTGTAACGAAGCACCTGAGGCTTGGCCCTCAACAATACCATACATTTATTGATCATGTTTAGAAATCAAGGCACTGCTAGATCCAGCGTCTGGGAAGGGCTGGGTTTATGCTTTTCAGACGGTGTTTGTTTCCAGGTCTTCCTATGAAGAAAGACAGGAGGACAGTGGAAAGGGCAGTCTCTCGTCTCACAAAACAAGAAATGGAAAGGCCAAACTGGTCAAAGTCAGCCTTGGCTGCATAGTGAAATCCTGTTAACAAAAATGAAAGACCAAAACCAAACAATCCTGACAGCAACAGAGGGTCAAACTGGTCCTTTCAAGCCCTTCCTGTATAAGGAACCAATCCCATCCAAGTTTGCAGAGCCCTGTGGTCTACGACCTTCTGAAAGACCTTTCCCTTTCTATTGTTACATCAAGGATCATGTTTCTGTATGGATTCTGGAGACACAATAGTCAAGTCATTGCATGAAGCTAGTAGAAATGGAATGAATAAAATAAATAAACCAACCCAACAAATGACATAGGAACAGTGCTCTAACTATGGGAAACATCTAGAAATGGATGCCTCTAGAAATCAATGCTTGGTTCAATATGAAAAACCCCTAAAAAGAGTCCTACCGAGATAGCACATAGGTAAAACTCAGAAAAGTCTCTTTAATCTTGCCCGCCCTTCTCTTCCACTGTGTGAGTAGAACACACTGCCTGGGAGTGGATACAGCATTCTGGGATAGATGCTTCTCCCTGACACCATGGACAAATATGTTCAACAGGGAAGGCAAACCATCCTGGCTCAAGATTCTGCTTTCCCTAACTGAAAGGAAGACAGGAGAGATGGTGTGCAAAAACCATCAGGAATTCCATTTCCCAGTAGCAAACATGGCTTTAACAGAATAAGGAGAGGAAAGAGATAAAAGCCACCAAGGATGGCAATGATCATACATTCAGAGTGTTGTGAATGAGAAACTTCCCCTATGACTCCAGTTTAAGAAGACATGGTCCCCGTTGGTATTATTTTGGGGAGTTGTGGAATCATTTGGAAATGGAGCCTTGCTGGAAGAAGTATATTATGATGGGGGCAGGAGGGGGGCGGGGTCAGTGTTTTTGTCTCATCCTACTTCCTGTTCACCCTCTGTGTCTCACCTACTTCCTGTTCACTCTCTGCTTTTATGTTTGTCCATGCAGCCTGCTGCCTCCTTCAGTGATGAACTTGTATCCTTCTGGAGCTGTAAGCCAAGGCTCACCCCTGCTCCTGTGATGGTTTGTTGCAGCAACAGCAACGTGACCAACAGACCTAGAAATCTCAGTGTGTAGTAAGGAACGTCACATTCCAAACTCTTACTTTTTTCTGTCATTCCACTCCTGCTGAGACCAGTGACACAAGGAGTGAAAGAGGGGTGACAGCCGGGAGACGTTTAACACTAGGTTCTTTTTAAGAGAAGCCATGGCTTGGGGGATTCGCTTGAAATGGAGGGATGGTGTAAAAATTGGAGAGCACCTCTTGGAAATAAGACACAATAGAATTCTAACAACGCCCTGAGAGGAGAGTAGAACAACACCACCTCTCCCTGCAGTGTGAGAGCAACAGGAAGAGCACAGACTAAGCAAAGCACAGGGAGGGGAGGAAGTGCACCTCTCCACCCTTCAGCAAGCAGAGTTAGGGGGAGCTTTCCCCATCCTGTGAGAAATGGCGCCATCATCACACAATGGAACAGCAGCAGAAAGGGAAGGAATGAAGTTGTGTGTGGTGGTGCACATCTTTAATCCCAGTGCTTGGGAGGCAGAGGCAGGTGGATCTATGTGAGTTCAAGGCCAGCCTGGTCTACACAGAGGTTCCAGGCCAGTTTGTCTAAAAAAAAAAAAGGGACAAAAGTAACTTCGAAAAGAAGATAAATTCCTGAGGGGAACAGAGAGAAAAAAGGTATTTCTACTCCAAATGCCTTTGCCCACTGTATTGAGAGAGGCAGTGGAGTGTCTAGAGCAATGCTTTTCAAAGATGTTTAGATCTTCTGTGATTTAGAGAAATAGTTATACAGTATTTTCACCTTCTCATCAACCCACATTTATATGACCCTCATGTGTTTATTATCAAAATACAGTCCACTGACTGCAGGAAAATGACAAAGGCCCAGGAAGACAAAAGCACCCACAGCGACAGAAGCAGTGACAGACTTGGAAGACGTGTGCACCTCGCACTGGAGAAGGAATAGGAGTCAGAGGCCATGCAGAGCCCTGGCCAGTCGCCGTGGACAAGAATTTACCCGGTGGGAAAACAGAGATTTGTTTAAGAGGCAGATGATTCCAGAGGAAGAAAGCCATTGTCAGGTGAGTATCTGCCTCCCTTACAGAAGAGCGAGTTAGAATGGTGACGCACGCAGTGTTTCTGGAAAGGTGATGTAGAAGCCTGTCTCTATTCCCCCTAAGTCCAGCTGGAACGTCTGGGCACTGTGTGTAAAACAACACAAGAACAGCCTGCAAGATGGTGAGAAGACAAAGCAGTTAGGCTTTGAAACCTGAGGAGCAACAGTGTGATGGGTTTTCTTGGTTCCCTTTTTGTCTCAGATGTTGGGGTGGGGTGTTAAAGAAAAGAGCCGCTAGAAAACAGCAATACTCATGAACCCAAAGAAACCCAAGAAAAGCCCCTCCTCCAGACCCCCTCCCCAACCCTTCGGGATAGGAAGCATTAGGCATCAGGTGACTTGCCCTGGCCAGAGGCTACCACACAAAACTGGCCCACTCCACCTCCACCAGCAGCATCCAGAAGAGGAGCCCTTGAAGTTCTGCAGAGAACCTTCATGGACTCACAGCCTTGCCCCATGCTGAGCTGGTGTCAAGAGCCAAGTAAGGAGCCTGGAGTTTCACCTACGCCTGCTAATGAGCCCCTCCTGTCTTCCTCACCAGGTCCCCTTGTGGAGTTCCCATGGAACTTCCACTTCCATGTAAGAACTCATAGTTTGGGACAAATACAGGACACTTCAAATCTCAACTGTAAAATATAAAACAGCCTAATTAGAAGATGAACAAAATAGGACAAGGCCTCATGAAAGTGGATACCTAGATGACTAAGGAGCATATGGAAATCTGTTCAACATCATTAGTCTTAGGGAAACATTGACTGAGACTGTTGTGGGATAATCTGTTTGCACACTGTGAAGATGTGTCTCTGCCAGGGCACCTTCTGATTGGTTTAATAAAGAACTGAATGACCAATAGCTAGGCAGGAAAGGATAGGCAGGACTTCTGGAAAAAGATAGGAACTCAGAGAAGAAGAAAGGCGGGAAAAGGAATGCGTGGTGCTGAGCAAAGGTAAGGAGCCACATGACAGAACGTAGATTAAAATAAACCATGTTAATTTAAATTATAAGAGCTGCATGGGAACAAGCCTATGCTAAGACCACGCTTTCATGATTAATAAGAAGTGCCATGCCATTATTTGGGAGCTGGTGGTCCAAAGAAAGTCTGACCACAATGACCATGAAACAAACTCAGAAGATGACTCACTGGCTAAGAACACTCACTATGCAAGCATGAGTACCTGAATTTGAATAACCAGCACCCACATAAAAAGCTGGGTATGTCCACATGTACCTATAACTCCAGGGCTGTGGGTGGAAAACCCAGAAACAGCCCTGCCTGAGGCTTGCTGAACACCAGCTAGGCTGGTTCAGCAAGAGACCCTGCCTCTGTAGATGTAATTCCAAATGGTTTTATTAAATAAGAAACACAGAGCCAAATGCAGAGTTAAAAGCCCAGAGATCAGAGAGCAGTAGCTAAGAGCTGAGGCCAAGACCGCCTTCTTACCACCCGCTGCCGCTGCCGTCCTTCCCCTGAGAAAGAGACCTACTTCCTGTGTGTCTGTATTTTTATTGACTTTCTGTTCTGCCTTCTCATTGGTTGTAAACCCAACCACATGACCTCCTCGTCACTGCCTGTCTATACAGACTTCCAGATCTTCTATGGTTGGTATTGAGATTAAAGGCGTGTGTCTCCATGCTGGCTGTATCCTTGAACACACAGAGATCTGCCTGTCATGTGATCGGGATTAAGGATGTGTGCTACCACTGCCAGACTTCTGCTAA
Organism: Peromyscus melanophrys; assembly: GCA_902168415.1. Classification (NCBI taxonomy): domain Eukaryota; kingdom Metazoa; phylum Chordata; class Mammalia; order Rodentia; family Cricetidae; genus Peromyscus; species Peromyscus melanophrys. Next base: position 2,086 of record CABHPR010157948.1, on the reverse strand, counting down.
ATGGCTTGCTATTAGCTCTGACCCCCAGGCACTTTTATTTATTAACATACAAATAAAATCACATTTCAGCACAAATAAAATATTACCATATGCCTCAGTGGAATAACGTGGAAAATTACAAAGCTGGAGACCTGGTGTCCTTCTCTGGCCTCCACATGAGCAGGTGAGACCACAAAGGCATGTTTACATACACCACATACCCTAAAATAAAACCACCACAGAACAGCATCACGATACAGTAAAGCATCTGAAATAAGAATAGTACCAACACCAAACGGTGACAAGAATATAGAGAAAATGGATCTTTCCTACATTGCTGGAGGGGATGCAAAATGAAGAACCACTCTGTAAAATCATTTGGCAGTTTTTAAAACAAACAACAACAACAACAGCAAAAGTCTCTCCAACACTCACTTAGCAAATGGCCCAGCCATTGCCACTCCCACCATTTATTCCAGAAAAATGAAAAGTTCTGTCCACAAAAGCCTGTGCATTGTGTTCATAGAAGTTTTATTTGTAATAGAAGTAATCAAAGTATCCTATGGTGAGTGCATTACACATCATGAAATGCCACCCAGCTGTAAAAGTAGCAAGTCATAAATCCAACCGTTCAGATGGTCTAGGGATGTCTGGGCAAGAAAAGCCAACCTCAAAAAGTCAGTGTCTTAATGTCTTTTTTCTGTTGCTGTGAGAAAATGACTCTGGAAAAAGCCACATAAAGGAGAAAGGATTTCTTTCAACTCAGTTCAGGCAAATTCCTAACATTGGGGCAATCAAGGCAGCAGGGGCTCGAAGCATCTGCCACTCCTTGTCCACAACTGGGGAACAGAGACATGCTTCCTAGTGCTCACTCTCTCCTAACTTCATAGTCTGGGATCTGCTGTCCAGGGAGCAGGCCTCCCACAATTAAGACAGGCCTTCCCACATTGACTAACAAAATAATCCCCACAGGCCTGCCCAGAGGCCCATTCCCCAGGAAGTCTATGTTCTGCCAGACTGACAGCAGCAACCCTGCAGCCAAAGACTGGAGGGCTTTCATTTAACATTTCCAAAATGATGCAGGTTTAGAGATAGATACTGGATGAGTAAGCTGACCTCTTACATCTGCAGATGCTACGCCTTGGATCCCATCAATTGTGGATTGAAAGTGTATTTTAAATATTGTATCCCAACAACATGTGCAGACTCTTTTCTTGTCATTATTCATTAAATAATAGACTAGAACAACTACCTGCATAGCATTTACATGTGCTGTTTATTGTAAGTATGCTCAAGATAACTGTAGATTATAGGCAAATGTGCTATTTTAAGTAAGAGCCAAGCACTGGATTTTGTTATCTGTGGAGGGATTCCAGAGCAAATCTTCATCAGGTGGGAGGACAACCATACCTGTTAATGGGGTTTAGGCATAGTGGGGAAGGTATGTGTGACTAGAAAGGGTAACATGAGGAGATCTTTGTAGCAGGGATGTTCTTCTTTATCTTGGTCATGGTTATGGTTAGACTAAGGACAAGCATAAGAAGATGCTTGGATCTCCTTGGACTTGAGGCCATGTTGATCTTCTGACCCTGTGCTTGTTGTAGATAAGATATAATGATGGAAGAAATTTGTGGGGGCTGAAGAGGACCTGGGACCAAAGAGCTAATAATATATACATATATATAGATACACATCTACATATCTACATAGAAACAAAAGAAAACAAAACAAAACAGTGGGGTCACCTTTCTAATCATCAGTTTGGATAACACATTGAAACTTGATACCCTTAAGTTTGGGAAAGTTCTTGAGAAAGACAGCTATTTTGATGGGCTTTTGCTAAGTGTCTATCAGAACTAAATACAGACACTGCGTTCTAAGAGACTCGGGGGGCCCTGCCAGAGAAACACCCATGGGTAGAGGGGAGAGGAATGTGGGTTTTTGCAGTAGTGTTACCAGAAATTAAAACATTAGGACAGACTAAAGGTCCATCCGAAGCAGAATCACTGAGTCAACCATGGCTTATTCCTACGAACACATGAAAGTTAAAAGAAGCTAACCAGATGCAGTCACAGAACCATGTTAAGATTTTATAAATTAAGTGGCA